>JADRCC010570114.1:0-14066 GCA_019843855.1 Hylomyscus alleni | reverse complement strand
CTCTCTCTCTCTCTCTCTCTCTCTCTCTCTCTCTCTCTCCCTCTCCCTCTCCCTCTCCCTCTCCCTCCCCTTCTCTCTCTCTCTCTCCCTCCCTCTCCCCCCCCCTCTGCAGCTTAACTCAGGTGATCCGAAAGTTTGCCAAGCAGCTGGATGAGTGGCTGAAAGTGGCTCTCCATGACCTCCCAGAAAACCTGAGAAACATCAAATTTGAATGTAAGCATTGGGCTTGGGAGGAGAAGAAAGTGAGGGCAACGTGTCAAAGCCACTCCTTTCTTGTAAGTCACTAATAAAATAACGCTCTGCCTACAAAGTGCCCGGAATTAGGCTAAGTGTTTCCCATGTGCAAACTCATTTAGTCCTTGTAAAATGCTTGTCACCAGCAGCACAGAGAAGGGACTTGCACTTAGACAGGTGCTAAGTAGCAGAGAGAGAATTTACTGTCTCCCAGGCTCCCTATCTGATAACAAAGTCAACCACGCAGACACACAGTCGCACAGCCCGTGATTTGTACCCACAAACCAAACTCAAGTCAATGCTCCGAGATTCCCTTGAAGCTCCTGCCCACAAAAGGCTGTAGCTAGCCTAAGACTCTCACATATTCTCTGCCTAATTAGAAAGCCAAATTAATATTTCTTATAAAGGAGCTGGAGCCATGAATCTTTTCTTGCCCAAGTAGTGCCCTGTAGTCCCCAGATGAGCCTGAGGAGCTTGGGTCTGTTTTCCTGTCTTGATGGGTCTGTGCATAGTGAAGGCTCCGTGTTGCTACTGAACAAAGATGAGATGAGATTTTTAAAGCAAAACAAGGTTTTAAAATATGTTTCTTAAAGACCCGTTTGAATACAGCTCGCAAGTCCTCTCCTAAAACAACTGCCCATGGGGAAGACAAGGATCAAATTACCCTTTCTCCCGCAGGCAAAGAAACCCTTTCAGACTCGCTTTGAGGCCGCCCGCAGTGCCCATCACCTATTGATAAAGCCCGCTTTATTTCACGGCTCTCAGTTCTTTTCTTCTCTCCTGCACTAAATTCCACATCACAAAGTTAAAGAAAAAGTAATTAAGGAGCAGGATTAACAATTGATCGGCCTGGAAAATTAGAAGTTCGTCTCCCCTAGCACACACAGACCCCCGCCCCCATTCTGCCAACCCACACACTATTTTATAAACCAAGCCAGCTCTGGGTACAAATTAGAATAATCCTAAAGAAAATTTCTGGCTATTTCATGACCAGTTCAGAAATTAATGAGAAGAATGCCCCGTGCTCATTTTAATTACACCAACAGACAAAACAAAACAAAACAAAAACCAAAACCAGCTCAACTTCTTTGGCCAGGAGGAGGTGGCTTGGGTCTTCCACCTGTGCACACTTGCAGGAAGTGGTCTTTCCCAGGGAGCCTGAGGGGTTTGGCGAATGTGCAAGAGAGTGGAAGCAAACACCTCCCACCCCCAGTGTAAGACTGGAAGAGTGAAGACCATGAACAGGCACATGTCTTAAAAAAAAAAAAAAAAAAAAAAAAAAGATACAAGTTCCTTTCACTTCAAATAATCAGACTAGGCAAACATAGCCTTCCCTAAATCAAAACAGGTTCGGGAGGCCATGGGGCAAAATGACAGGTGATAAATGCCAAGCTCCCTCCCAGGGGTAGCCCAGGTCCTACCCCAGCAGCACCCGGGCCATACAGCACCGAGGTCAGTCAGTCACCGTTCCGATGAGACACACTTAAGTTTTAAAGGGGGCTTCTTCAAAGCTTTCGTTTGATTCCTGTGATTATCTGGGAAGCGATGGTTGAACTTGCAATTAGCAAAATGAAAGACAAGTGAATAATTGCGTTTACTTACGGTTGATTGATGCCACCATTTCTCACACCTGCAAGGGTGGCTTGTGCATGACTCTGAAAACTGTACCCCAAATAGCATCATTAGGAAATGGCTGCTGGAGCCGGAACAGGACAAGAGGTAGGAACAGGAGTTGGCCAGTGAGTCCCTAAAAACAGAGAAGGAGAGAGGAGACAGAGTCAGAAAATGAGAGCTACTGTTTGAAATCTGCTCCTGGGGAAATCTAAGGTTGGAACACCAATCATGCCAATGTTGCTAGCTTCCTGTTTTCTTGTTGCAGTATCAAGGAGGTTTTCCCAAATCCTGAGAAGGCAAACATCGCTGAACCATCTGTGCCAGGTAGGACAAAGGCTACAACCATGAGGATAACATCCTGTGGCATAATCCAATGCTATATCAGGGCTCTCTCTGCATTGTGCTTAGTTTCTATACATAAGAAACTAAAAACCAGCCAGGCGGTGGTGGCATACACCTTTAATCCCAGCACTTGGGAGGCAGAGGCAGGCAGATTTCTGAGTTCAAGGCCAGCCTGGTCTACAGAGTAAGTTCCAGAACAGCTATACAGAGAAACCCTGTCTCAAAAGAACAAAAAAGAAGAAAGAAAGAAAGAAAGAAAGAAAGAAAGAAAGAAAGAAAGAAAGAAAGAAAGAAAAGAAAGAAAAGAAAGAAAGAGAAACCAAAAACCTGTCAGCCTGAGGCTGAAGTTGTAACTTTTTACACAATCATTTCTAATATCAGTTGCCCCTGTACCTTTCAGACTTGATCTGGGGCCCCAAGTTTGTGTTTTCTTTAAATAAATTACTAGGTTTGTCAACTTCTATCAACACTTAGGGATGCAACACCCTTGGCCTCTCCCCAGTAGATGCCAATGGTCCCACTTAATATGGCACCTGAACACCCTAATTACATGTAAGAGTCTTTGGAGAAGCAGCAGTTTGCCCAGAGCAGCATGTAACTTGGGCGGCAGTCAGCACTCAGCATGGATGGCCGTTCCTCCTCGTTCCCAATTCTCTGTCGGAGTTGTTCGGCCTCGCTCGCTCATTTCAGCTGCCTTTACTTGTTCACATTGGCAACCACTCCTGTAAAGTGCCCCTGGCTCTTGGGGGAATCCTGGTTATGCAATGTTTAGGTGGGAGGGAGGAGTTCTAATTGAGAGTGGTTCCAGGAAGGTGCCCCCTTGGAATCCTCACTGTTCTTCTCCCATGCCTGCCACAGAAGGCACGAGGGATGGTTTGGGAACAGAGGGGAAACCCTTCTAAATTGGGGCAGCTGTGACAAAGACACTGATCTAGGGACAGGGCAGTCTGTCCCCAGATGGCTGGAACTCAGGGAAAAACATGATTACTAGGAAAACTACGAGGCACTTCTCATCTTATGTTTCAGAGACTGTGTGCCAGCCTGGCCCTCTTGCTTTCTTTTTGCTTGGAGGCTTAGGACCCACCTGGTAACATATATGTAACTTTGATGTGTTTCCCTCTGGGGCTCAGACACTTTAGGATGGATTTTAACCGCCCCCCCTTTAATACACATATAGACATTGGCTCCCATACCTACACTCATGTATGACAAGTATGTGTGTGTATTCATGTACATACTTCTACACATACCCACACACACACTCCACCTTGCGCACACAGAGTACGTAATTCAGTCAGCAGATACCACCTTTCCAACCTCTCTGGACAGCTCCCAGACACATTTCTGGACCAACCAGAACTCTGGACTAGTGTTAAATCTAGAAATGAAACACTGTGGTACAGTTGAGCTAGTAAACCAAAGAGCTTTCCTAAACACATACACAGAGCACGTCAAATTAGAGAAGACCCAACCAAGGACTCTCCTCTATAGGCAGACTCTCTCAGATGCGCTGATCAGGAAGGCAACTTGGCTTTCGTAGCTCAGCCACTCAGTTCACAGAATCTCCTGTGTACCTGCCATAAGTCAGATACTATGCTTAGTGGTACCTACCTTCATCAGGAAAATAAGCCAGTCAATCAATCATCCAGAGTGAATAAATAAATAAATAAATAAATAAATAAATAAGCAAGCATGTTATAGAGAAAAGGTATAGAATATCAAGTATTTAACTGAGATAAAATGGTGTCACACTGAGGCTGAAGCATCAGGACAGCTGGGATGCTGGGGCAAACTGGGAGAAGAATATTCCAGTCTATGGGAACACAGCGTGCAAAGACTCTGAGGTATCTGCCCGGGCAGTGCAGAGCAAGCCAACCTTCACAACGATAGCCACTTCCATAGAGCCGGGCTTCCAGTCTATGCACCATACTTTTGAACCATCATGAGGAACACCTGGAGAAATATCAGAGGCAGGTCCCACTGTATGTCTGTTTCACAGACCACGAGGCCAGGGTGTCAGCACAGGCCACAAACAGCAAAGCTGAGGTCTGACCCAAGTGTGCTTGAATTCCGAATGCCCACTCAACATTAGAGGCTAATGTGTTCAAATGTCTAAGACACCCTGGGTGTCTTTGGCCTTCAGAGAGTGCTGCAGTTATTTCAGTGAGATTTTACTTGTGCCTGAACAGAGGATGGCCAGGGGTAGGGTTACTTCATCTGGATATAGTTATGTTTACATGGAAGTTCACAACCAAGGATGATGCCTATAATGTTTTCAATTTTTACAAAAAAAATTTAAAGACATTTTTTAAATGTATGAGTAAAGGAAATAATCATACATATGGTTCCATTATTAGCATTGTTCCGGCTTGTAGATTTCAGTTCACTAACAATTGATTGCTGGGTAAGTTATGGTTTTAAAAGGCACACACACGTACATACATCTTATATCTCCTATTATCTCTACCTTATTCACATTTGTTTCACTATCTTAATTATATAAAAAAAATCAAAACAAAGAATAAGAATCCAAAATGCATGGTAATAACATTTGTCTGAGGAAATATACATTGTGAAGTTTCTGGGTGTCAGTTAGGCCCAGGAAAGCCAGAGTGGTTTCTCTGTGAAGCATTTCCTCAGTGTGGTCCTGTCAACTTTGTGCCACCACAGGCACACGGGTTATTAAACACAGAACGCCTTCCTACCAGTTCACACGAGGAAGCTGACAGCCCTCCATGCCTCTCCCACTGTTGGAGGTCATGATCAACAAGGGTTGGGAACTACAGCAGGGTGTGGCCTGGCCCAGGTCACCTCAGTGGACAAAGAACAGGGAGAGGAGCGAGCCTCAGGAAGAAAGAGTACCTCTCTGAATCTTCTGAACTATGGTATTGTTTCTTGAAATGGATTTCAGAGTAGTTTACAAAATGCTCTAAGCACACCCGCTCAGAAGGTACACAGGGGACAGAGAGGAGGGCTTTGAACCTAACAGCCTATGTGCTGACAAGTTGGTTGGATTGGATTTCAGGCATCTCGAACGGTGATCCACAGTGCAGACATCACGTTCCAGATGCTGGAGGACTGGAGGAATGTGGACCTGAGTAGCATCACCAAGCAGACTCTCTATACCATGGAGGAATCTCGGGATGAGCACCGCAGACTCATCATCCAGCGTAAGGTGTCCCCGCCAGGGGCTAGGCTCCTTCTGTTTCTGTTTTTAAAAGGGAAAGAAGAAAGTAAATATTCAAGTGGTGTTCCCACCCTGTCTCCTTCCCTAGATGAATTCTTCTTATTGTTCTTGTTGAATGGGTCAGCCAAGACAGGAGGGCTAAGTGACCTAAGAGGATGTGTGTCAACATGGTGGATGCAGCTGGGCAGCACACAATGTCATGCAAAGGACCCTTGCATGTGACCCTGAATGCCACGCATACCTTCAAGGCAGTGACAGAGAATGGGAACTGAAAGCTATGGCCTGTCTCAGGATGCATTGGTGTAGAGCAAGCTGGATGCTTTTCAGTGGAAGGTCACGTGACCATGAGTCAGCCCACCCCTGCTCTCCTATACACACACACACACACACACACACACACACACACACACACACGCACGCACGCACGCACGCACGCACGCACGCACGCACGCACGCACGCACGCACGCACGCACTCGCCTGCCTGCAGGTGAACCTTTCAGGCGTATTCAAGTCTTGAGAAGACAGGAACGGGTGATGAGTTGCTTCTATGAGCAGGTGTTCTTGGCCATACGGACAAAGGCTTCCTACACGGATGTAAGGTTCCAGTATAGCCCTGATTCGGGCAAGACTTGTGCTCCCAAAAGTGAATCAATACAAGGGGACAGAAAACACCACCAGCCCTCATCTTTAAACACGGCTCTTCCTTCTCTGAGTCTTGGCCCAGCCAACTGTTCAGGGCATGCCTCACTTTGGCCAGCCATCCTTTACCCTGAGAGGGTCACACTGTCAGGAAGTGTGGTCAGTACACCTTCTCAGGGAGGCTGGGACTGGCAGAATGCTGTTGGGGAGGGAAAGTAGATGGTTCTACACCCATATACCTTCTGTGTGGGGCAAATGACATCATCGCTCCAACACTCACCAAGAAAAAGGTTAGGTTCAGAAAAGTTCAGGTCCCCTTAGTTATGGGGTCTGCTCCTCCGTATTATTGTCTTCTGCCAGTTGACCTAAGCCTGGACTGTTTATGAGCTAACATTTTAGAAGATTCCCTATTAAAGAATGTTTCCTTTTAAGGCCCTTCAAGGGCAAATAGCTGCCCTGAACTGCGTGAACCATGGCCCTCCATGGCATATTTCCTGGGTTTAGAACCTGGCCTTACCTCAGGCTCTTATTCCTTCTTCCTGCACGCTGCTCCGGTCCACTTGGCTGCTGTTGAGTCTTAGAGAATCCCACTTAAATAATAATGAAGTTCAAGCTGCCTTGTCTCTGCCAAGTGCTGTGTCAAACCCACTGTGTGTGGTATCATTAGCTCTGCTCTACCACCACACGAGGGACAGTCTTGGGTCGCTCTCTGCTTACATTTGGGAAAACTCAGCTTCAGATGAGGCTTCTTCAGGGTCACCTAGTCACCATGTAGCAGTGTCTACTCAACAAACATTGTTGAATGTGGCTGAGTTCAAGAGGGTACAGGATCTTCATAAGTGAGTTGCTACCTATACCAGGCGTCTTAGTTAGGGTGGCTATTGCTACAACGAAACACCATGATTAAAGCAACTTGGGAAGGAAATGATTTATTTGGATTACGCTTCCATATTACAGTTCATCATCAAAGGAAGTCAGGACAGGAACTCAAAGAAGGCAGGAACCTGGAGGCAGGAGGTGATGCAGAGGCCATAGAGGGATGCTGCTTACTGGCTTGCTGCTCATGGCTTACTCAGCCTGCTTTCTTAGAGAACCCAGGACCACCAGCCCAGAGGTGGCACCACCCACAATGGGGTCCCCCCATCAATCACTAATTCAGAAAATGCCCTACTGCCAGATCTTATGGAGGCATTTTCTCAGTTGAGATTCCCTCCTTTCGGATAACTCTAGCTTGTGTGTCAAGCTGACATAAGACTAGCCAGCACACCAGGCTTCCTGGCTTTTACACTCATGGGGAGTTTCCTGTCTCTGCCTCGGTTTACTGTAGCAATGCTGACATTACAGCTACATGCTGCCCAACCTGTTTTGTTTTGTTTTTTTAATGGGAGTTCTAAGGATCCAGGCCCATATCCTCAACCTTTACCCACTGAGCATCTCACCAGCTTTCAGACATGATTCTTGCTCTGCTCTCTCCCCCCCCCCCCCATTTTTCTGCTAAATCAAGAGAAAGCATATTCCAAGCATCCTAACAGCCAGTAGGAGACCACTGGTCTCGATGTCTCAGGGCCTCCCAATGACTCAGACATGGAGCTGGAATCTGCTAGTGTCTGAGGAGCAGAAGCCCTCCAGGGACCTCATTTCCCAGTTTGAGCTACTACTCATAGTTTTTGCACTGGCTTCTCTTTCCCCTTAGAGCCTCTTATGGAGAGTAAAATGTGAACTGGACTTTAGGGAAAATGGTCACCGTCAGCAGAGGGACTTGAAGGGACCAGGCACTGAGCCTGTGCCAGAGCACTGTGTCTCTGAGAAAGAAGCTTTGTGTTCTGTCATCAAGTTCCCTTAGATGCAGGATAGAATCCTATCATTTGAAGCTGGAATTTATATCATGGTTCAGTTCAACTCAGCTGGTCCTCACTGTCCGTCTAGCCTGGATCAGGTTCTTTGTTAAGAGCCGGGACAATGACTGGGATAGATGCCTCCCTCTGGACACAGAGCTCCTGGTAGTAAGAAGCTGATTCCCAACAGTGCTGCATCTTGCCAAAGGCAGGACAGTGGTCCATGATGCAATGGCAGAGAGGAGAGTTGGAGGAAGGTACCAAGCCTGGCTGGGATGGCCCAGTGCACAGTGCCATACCTATACCTCCCAAATAGACAAGGCAAAGTCCTTGAACCACAATAAAGGGCCCAGAAGTCGGTGTGAGCAGGGGGGTCAGTGGACAGATCTGCAGACTCTGACTGTCAGGGTCTCCTTTCCATTTATGGTGTGGAGCCCAAGTGGGAATGTTTGGCTCACTTTAGCTTTTAAATGTTTTGGTGTTTGCACACACTGTCAGGACAAGTATTAAGGGATGCCTTAAGAAGAGGGTGGGGCTGGGTTTGCCCAAAAGACCTTGTTCAAATGTTGGCTCCAGTGTGTGGTGACCATGGCTTTTAATTCTACAAAATGAGGATAATGTAGAGGGATTAAAATTAAAGGAGACTGAGTACCACATGCTCAGTACTCCAGGGTAGTGCTCCTCGAGGCAGGGGAGTGCTCCCAGAAGCAGTGGCTAGGAGGCACATGCATGAGTAGAGCTGTTTAGAATCTTACATTCTATGTTGTGTAGAATCTACATACTAGCTGTGAAACATTTGGGCAGTGCCTCATCTCGAAGTGCCTCAGGATCTTTATTTGCAGATGGGGAAACATGAGGGTACTTAACCAAGTTAAGATAGGTCTTCTCACCAAAGATAACCCAATCTAAATAATTCCTCGAGGCAGTGCCAGAGGCCTCTCTCCCAGTGACTCTAGATTCTGTCAAATTGACAATATTAGCCACCAAACACCTTATCTATAATCTGAGAAAGACAGATGCACTTTTAAAGCCCGTCTTCATGCTAAGTGTCAGGACTATTTGGCTCCTTTGAGAACTCATCAACCAAGCAAAACAGAACACATTGGCTGGCTGTCTCACTTGAGAAAGAACTATGCAGACTCATGGAGAAAAGAGACACATAAAGATCTTGAACTGTGGTCGTACTTAGTCCCACTCCAAAAACCACACAGAAAATACTCAGTGAAAGAGATGCTTGCCATGAGTGTCTCCAGCCAGGCACCTGCTTCCCACAGTGCTTCCTGGTTTCCAAGCACTTTCACACTTAATCTCCTACCCTGAAGCTGAAGGCAGGGCAGAGAGAGCAACAGGCAGCTTCATTGGATTAATATATAGTAAGTACACACGCCCAGCACTGAGATGCTGGGCAAACTACTTACCCAATATAGCTGTGGTGCAGAGACATTGGGATCACTGCATATGCCCCATCCCTGAACAGAGAGCAAGAGATGGTAATGCCCTGAGCCTAATGGTTGAGCAAGGCTTCCCAGAATTACAGCCGTAGCACAGATAATGTACCAAACAATGCTGACTGGCAAGGAGACTTGGCACGTAGTGAGCTGCTAGCCAGTGCTATTGATGAGGTAGTAAAGGCAGAGTGAAGACAGTAACGTGCTATGAGAGATGTGAGGAGGAGGGATGACGTGTCTGCTGGCAAGAGGCAGGGGAAGGGTTGGAAGGATTTCATCTCATCTGGGTCAGGAAGAGTCCTGCAGTCCAGTCCTCTGTGCCTTTAAGAATGCACCTCTGTGGAACTCCAACGTGAGTAAGGTGCATCTGTCTCTGCTTCATTTACAGTGTACCAGGAGTTTGACCACCTGCTGGAGGAACAGTCCCCCATCGAGTCTTACATAGAATGGCTGGATACCATGGTAGACCGATGTGTTGTGAAGGTTGGTAGGGCAGAGCAGAAGGGGCAGCCATGGCTCCTGGTTGGTTGGCTCTATGGACATCTAACTAGCATAGAATCCCAGAGTGAGCTAGATAATACCCCTCAGCATCCATGGAGCCCTGGAGTTGCAAGGGAGAGACCTTGTCCCAACCCTGGGAGGTGGAGGGGGCAGAGACAGGATTCTGAGTCTCCTATTCCTGACTAATCCAGGTGTGTGCCCCCCCCCCCGTGACTGTACATAGTGTCTCGGGATCAGATTTCACTAATGTGTTTATTCTGCTAAACCAAAAAGATTTCTTTTTTTTAAAAAAAAAATCACAGCTTCAGAGGGTTTTAAGGTGTACAGGCCTCCCCTCATTTTTCAGAGCCAGTAGTGAACAAAGGACTGAAGTAATAAAGCTATTTACTTGCTTGTAGGTGGCTGCCAAGAGACAAGGTTCCCTGAAGAAAGTAGCCCAACAGTTCCTGTTGATGTGGTCTTGCTTTGGTACGAGGGTGATCCGGGACATGACCTTGCACAGTGCTCCCAGTTTCGGTAAGATTATCCTGGTGCCACACATGCTAGAGTGTGTGCGCGCGCGCACACACACACACACACACACACACACACACACACCACACCACACCACACCACACCACACACACACCCCATAGTCCCCTGTTAGGCTTTTCTGACAGCAAGAGAGCAGTGAATGAATGCTAAAAGTGAAGTAGCAAATCCGCCCCTGTGAAAATGAGGTTTGCTGACAGAGAGACTTGCCAGCATTTAAGGACATGGGTGGCAGTGGCCAAGCACTCTTCATCAGATGTCACCAGTGTCTGCCATTCCTTGGGGGTGATCTGCAGAACTCTACAGCTGTGGCTGATCTGAGATGGGGCACAGACAGGCCCGAGAGGTTAAGCCTTTGTAAACAGTGGGTCTGACACACCAAGGTTGTGTTCTACTTCTTTTCATTTAAGATTGACTTTGATGTTTGATTAATAGTTCTTCAGCAATGGACTCTGGCCTACCCTCTAGAAGAGGGCTTTTGCACTCACATCCCTTCTTTTCTTAGTCCCTTGAGTCACCCCAGGTCCTCACTACTCTCCCCTGGGATGGTGCTTGAGATCCGTCTCCAGGTCCCGTCTCTGCAGGTAGAAACCTGGTCCCCAACTCGGTTAAGATATTGTGCTACCTGCAGGACACAGTCGCCTGCTTTTCAGCAGAGAAGCAGTATGTCTGGTCATCAACATTATCCATAGTAAGGGAGGCAGAACCTGGAAAGAGATTATCTGGACATTCAAGATTCTAAAATCACTGGTCTCACGTTTCCTGGCATCTCTGCTAAGGGCTGTGGGTAAAGTTTCTGAGTAACTACTCCTATGCTGTCTTCTGCAAGTGTAGACATGATCCTACCTCTCATAATTTCAGATTAAGCTAATCCACCCTCAGCACCCTCTGGAGTTTTAATTTGACACTTCTCCTTCTGCCTTTTAATGAACCTGGTACCATATCCCAGCTGTGTCACACAGTGAGGTGCCACTGAGGTGCCACTGAGGCAGAATGCAGGCACAGTCTTTAGGAAAGGCTGTTGACCCGCTCAGAGAAGCCTTCTCTTAGCCAATGTCTTCCTCTTCAGCCCTGGGGTTCTCTGAGCCTCCCCATGCTTCAGCTACAGATAGAGACTCCCTTTGAGCGGAGTGTGGAAATGCTCTGGTCACCACTGCCTGGGCAGTGCCATCGGATGTGGCATGTTGATGATTGGCAGTCCGTGGTGGTTAGTGAGCACGTGTTACTCATAGCTCTGGAGAGATCATTTGCTTGTAACTGCCTCCTTGTGTGTGACTGCTTTTGCTTAGGTATACATACGGCTGAGTGGTATCTTGAGATTTCTCTTTTCATTGCTTCAAAAGCAAAGATTAGGCCATTTTCCACACAAGCACAGGCACGCACAGTGAGCAGCCTCCCCTCCTCCCTTACCCCTTACTCTTTCTTTTGCTGAACCATGAAAAATGCATACTGCCGACCGCCACCACCACACAGAAAAGGCAGCGGTTATTGTTGTTGTCTTAATTTTCAGGTCATTTGTTTTGACTGAGTTAATAATCAATGTAAAAATGGAAGCCTGGACAAAACAATTGTAGTTTATCAATACCTTGAATTTCTTCCTGAAATGTATGACTCTTTAAAAATGGGTTAGGTGGACTTATTTCCTTTCTAATCACACTGTTTTCAGATATGCTAGAAACTCGGGTAAATGGCAAATATACATATGAATATGTATAAAATTTTGATCACAGTCACCCATACTCAGATGAATAGCGAAAACAGGCCAGACAAAATAAAACTTTATTTTATCCACAGTGATGCTTTTAAATTTTTGAATTAAGATATTTTTGAAAGTGATGAGAGAAAAGAATAATCATTACTGTTGCAAATACTAACAGATGCCAGAAACACTGGAGCAGAATCTTAAAAGTGCCGAGGACAAATATTGCCAACTTAGTAAGAGTGAGGGTGAGAGAAAGGCGTATTCAGTTTACATGTGTATATATATATGTATATATATATATATGTATGTATATATATGTATATATATATGTATGTATATCATATATATGATAAATATACACACACAGTGGAAAGAGAGACGCTAACCTGATTTCACTCTTACGGTATTTTCCTCAGCCTTGAGTGGGTTGAAACAATGCCTGCTTCTAAGTCCATTCAGCAAACTCTGAAATGGTCCAGCTCGTCTGACTCATTGTTGAGTTTTGCAGCTTGGGGCGACAGGCAAGTTGAAAGAATGTGAGGCAGACAAAAGCCCAGCTCCCCCTTTCTGCCTGTATATGTCAAAGACCCAGTTGGTGGCTGTTTGGGTCATGCGTTCGCTGTATGAAAACAGCTAATTAGGAAAAAGAGCCTCTGTTCCCTGTCCCCCTCCCCAGCTGCAGACGCCAGCTCTATGTATCTTCTAACTCCTGCACGGCCCTCCGCATGGTGAATGGTGTGCAGTTCGTACAAGTGCCAGCTTGGCAGGCGGGCCACTTCAATGAGGGGGCAGACTACCTCCTCAGAGCAACCCGTTTGGAAGATAGTTGATATTTTCTTCTCCTTGGTTGCTTTTCACTGTTGTCCACATAATTCCTTTTCTCCGGGTCTGTCTTTTGATCTGGAGTAGCCAGACTTTTTACCTTAAACAGTGTCTCCAGAAGAAATTCACAAAGGTAACAGGTGACAAACTGGTTCTAGTGCTGTTGACCAAATGAAGGAAGGCTTCTATCTCAAAAACCACTTCTCCATGGTCAACTGGCCTGCTTTCCGTTCAGGGTACACCTGAGTCTCCCTTTCACCAAATGCCCATTTATTTCACCGTTGTGGACGTCTTGGACGTCTGGAAAGCAACCGTAGTTTTTGATGTACTCTAGAGCAAAACTATCTAAAAAGACAGCTGTCAGGGCAGGGCTGTGCGTCCTTCCACGTGCCACTTTACTATAGGCTTGTTTTATTGTCCAGCATCAAAGCTCACCTTCCTGGGCTGGAGCTGAGAGGCCCCGTGAGCATCTGTCAGGGAGTGTGGCTTCTGGACCTGGTCACTGTGATGGGAACTTCCAAACTGCTTCTCTACACTCAGGAGTTCTGGCTTCCCATCACTCAGAGCCTGCTAAACATTAGGACCCCATGTTGTTAGTATTGCTTGGGCCCCCTCCAAGTCCTGAGAGGTGAATTTCCATCCCTGGTACAGGCCCAGAGAGGAGGAGGACTTGCAAATGCAATTCGGGTTTTTCAGGGAGATGGCATCCTTCTTAGCTCAAGTGTGTGCCCTTTCCAATAAGCCACCCTGACCCACCTGCCTTTCTCAGCTCAATACTGATGGGAACTACAAAATAATATTTATGGAGAGCCTAATAGGTTTTAGACATTATATTAGCATCTTTTTCCAATTACTGCCTCCAGTATATCAAATGAGAAAGCTCGATGTATTAGTCGGGTTCTCTAGAGTCACAGAACTTACGGTAATCTCTAGATAGTAAAGGAATTTGTTGATGACTTACAGTCTGTAGTCCAACCCCCAACAAAGGTCAGCAGCAGCTGTGAGTGGAAGTCCAAGGATCTAGCAGTTGCTCAGTCCCACAAGGCAAACAGGTGATGAAGAGAAAGAGCCTTCCTTCTTCCAATGTCCTTATATAGGTCTCCAGCAAAACGAGTGGCCCAGATTAAAGGTGTGTGCCACCACACCTTTAATCCCAGATGACCTTGAACTTGGAGATCATCCTGTCTTAATCTTCTAAGATTCATAGCCA
>JADRCC010570107.1:0-11210 GCA_019843855.1 Hylomyscus alleni | reverse complement strand
TATACCTATACTCTCAGATAGTTGTCAACCAACAGAAGGTCCTTATTACCTAACTGGATGGTCTCAGTTCCTGACACTTTCTATAACATTTTAGTAATCCTAGCAATTACATATTATCTGTTTAAGATGCCTTAGTGACAATATCTACTTAACTCATTATTCATCTTTAATACTTGGGCTATGTAATCACGGAAGTCATTCTTGTTCTCTCATTAAACAAGATGATATCTCATACCTTAAATTTACCACATGATATTAATATAGTCATTTCAGATATCATTGATCTCCTCCTTTCCCTCCAGTTAAATGAGAACAGAGAATGTGATTTATTCATTGTCACATATTTAATTCCAAATATGCTACATCCAAAACAGTGGGCACTTTATATTTGTTGATCTAAATTGAAGATAGAGGATGACATGCATTTGGAAAAGTAGACTACATAAATTATTTGCAAATTGCATTTTACTAAGCTAATATGGTAACATGTATCTGTGAAAACAAGAAAATTTGAATAAATAAAATTGTTGCTTAGAAGGATTACCTTTATCCTATGTATGATAGGCATCTCAATATTATATTTCATTCTTTTTCTATTTAAAATTTTGAGAATTGCTTATACGAGTACTACATTTCTATCATTTACACCTCTCCCTCTTCCAAGTCTCCCTGTGTCCCACCAGACTTTCCCTCAAATTCATGACATCTTCTTTAATTATTCTTATACACACACACACACACACACACACACACACACTCATGCACGTACACACAAATGCATGCAAGTGCACACACACAGTCTAATGAATCCATTTGTTGTTGCTCATATATGTGTGCTTCTAGATGACTGTTGTTGGGACAGGCTAATAGGTCTGAGTTTCTTCCCTAGAGAAGATTGATTATCGCTCAGAAGCCCATTGTTTCCTTATAGCTCTTTAACTTGAGTAAGACCTTATGAAATTTTCCTCCTTGATATTGAAATGTCAATGGGGTATTTTTATTCCGTAGGTATTGTTTAAGTAACAGTATTTTTACAGTGTCATGGGTGCAGCTTTCCTGTCATGTACAGTTAGAGACCTTGGTGGCTGATAGCAGATGTGTGGGCCCTCTGGCTCTTGAAGTCTTTCTGTCCTCTCTTTGACGGGTTGTGCTGGAGATGTGTAGATGTATCAATTAGGCTTACATACCCTATATTGAGTTTTCTCTTCATTTTCCCACTTATGAATTGCTATAATGGTCTTTATCTACTACAAAAAGTGGATTCTTTCATGAGTGGTGAGAACTACACTATATATATATTCTAAATGTAGTGGAATACAGTTAGAAATTATACTGGTTCAGAAAAAGTAGATGTAGGGCCTAAGACCTCACCAGCCGCATGTAGATGGCTAGATTTACAGTCCCAGGCATGAGTACTCCCTTTCAATAGAGTCAGTTTTAAGTCAAATTAAATAAGTAGGTTACCCTAAAAATATAAGTTCCACTATTGCACTCTGTGGGTATATTGCCATGTTAGGCATTGTCATGGTTCCTGGGATTTACAGTTACTCAGGACTAGTGATTGTTTTTCTCTAGAGCACCCAGGGACTAAACCACCAACCAAAGAGTACACATGGAATGACGTATGGCTCCAAGGGCATATGTAGCAGACGATGGCCTTGTCAGGCATCAATGGGAAGAGAGGCCCTTGGTCCTGTGAAGGCTCCATGCCCCAGGGTAGGAGAATGGTAGGGTGGGGAGGCAGGAGTGGGTGGGTGGGGAAACACCCTCATAGAAGTGGGGGAGGGAGATGGAATGGGGGTTTCTGGAAGAGAAACCAGGAAAGGGGATAACATATGAAATGTAAATAAATAAAATATCCAATAAATAAAAGTAATACCAAGCAAGCATCAATGGCTGAAAGTGTTTTGGAATGTTTTAGTCCTCCTAGTAAGGGCAGGGCTTGCTTGTGCATTTTCATTATCTTTGGTTGTAGTAAGGTCTAAGATGAGTTGGCAGATGATAGTGGAAAATGAAGCCAGTTTATACCAAAGGAAACCTCTCCTTTGTATTTCCAGAGCTGTGGTGAAGTAGCAAAGATGAGGGAGAGAGAATCCAGAGCTCATTTCTTTTCTACCTATCACTGAGTGGTAGGAATGGTTGTCAATGTGCCTAAAATGAGAGATTCCATTCTGGAAATTATGCATTGTTAATGTTTTTGAATAATATTGTAATTTATGATGGGGGATAAAGATAGGTTAAGTAATTGCTCATTAAGTAACTCATATTATAATTGAGTAGGTTAGATCAAACTTCACATAACTATAAAGTAACCCGACAGTGGATACCTGCATTTTGAATAGCACAGAAAAATGGTTAAAAATACATGAGAATTCTTTCCATATGGTCTCTTCTGGGAGGTCCGCATGGAATAAAGAACATGTGAACCACACTATGAGTCAAATTCATTATAGAAATTTGAAGACTGAAGAGGGAACTCAGAGTCACTGAAGGGCTAGGGGTGCATAGATAACAATAAAAGAATCCCAGGAAGAGCCTTAATACAGTTCAGGTGAAGTGTGTGATTTAAGTTGGATCATAGTAATAGATCAGATTAGAAAAGTTTTTTTTTGTCAACAGTGATTACAGTTTCAAGTCTCAAAGTAAGTTTGCTCTTTGAAAGAATAGAATAGAAATAAAAAGAAATGAAAAAAGAAAGAAGGAAAAGCAGATAGCATTGAGGGCAAAAGAGAATGTCTCAACCATGGTACACAAGTCTCGCTTAGGACATGTATGTCTTGTCTGACTTCTGAAACAGATTGCAGGGTAAATAAACAATAAAATTGACTCTTCTTTTCAGTAAAGATATAGGGTCAGTGTAGGTAGGGGAAAGTGAAGTAGTAATTGGAAGGATTTTATTTTTAGATACATTGGTGTCTAAAAATTAAAGTCTTATGTTTAGAATACAAGAATGATGATTAACCTTTCAAATGCTTATCGATAGATTAAGCTCTAATGAATAAATTAGATATTGTGAATAAGGTGAATTGTGGAAATAAATGAATAATATGTGAAATCAGCATGTTAGAAAAGAAAAGCAAAATATACCACAAGTCACACTCCACCTAAAATATTAAATCCTCTAAGATATGGGTTAAATTGTTTGAAAAACTGCATATTTTATTAGTCATATGTAAAATATCAACATAGAATTGTTAGAATTAAAACTATTTTTATTTAAAGAGGTATGATTCTTTGTGTTAGAACCTTGTGTGACATGATTTCTGATTGGCTAGCTTAAGTGCATAGAAATTCACTGATGTGTGTAGAGTTTGGGTGTTGCAAACCTGATTATGAAATGCTTTTTATTTGTAAGTTACTTGTAATAAGGTGGTTTTTGTTTAAAACATAACAGTGAAATAAAAAGAAAATCTCAGCTTATTAGCTATGAGACTATACTTCTCTCAGTATTTTTTTTATTCATGCTAGAGTTCCTATGGCTTTCTAATTTAAATATTACCACTTCAAGATGGAATCGTGATCGTACTTTATCTGTGCAATTGTGTTAAGTGACAGTGTACCATAGGATCTCTTTTTATTTTCCTTACACAAAGATAATACACATAAGAATGATAATTTCCTCATTATGTGGATTTAGTGACATCACAGAAGCACAACCACTGATCAGAACTGACAAACTTATTGAGAACCTCAAAGAAATTTTGTTCATCTTATATGATTTATATCACTGGTTTTTAATCTTATTAAAATGAAAATGGGGGATTTACAGGGACTTCTTATTACTTTCTTCAAAGTAACAATGATAAATTTATTGTATGCCCCTACAATTACCTATTTAAAAACAATTTTTCAGAAACAAACTAAGTTATTACAAAGAGTTGTCTTATTTTCAGTTTTGCAGAACTTTTCTGTGGTGATAAATAGAGGGTGCTGGATTTTCCTGTCAATTCCTTGTCACATTGTATTTCAGTTAGTGTCTGGGAAATCCCACTGGCACTCAATAAATATTGGCTGTGAAAAGTGGCATATTAGTATTCTGAAAAAAGTAATCTTGTTCTCACAGAACTTCTGAAAGGGTGTCCATGGCCAGAGGACTTCCTAGACCAAATGTGAGAAGTACTAAAATTTAAAAATTATAGAAATACTAATATGAAGGAAAAGAAAATGTAATGTGAGAATTTTTAACAAAGAACAGAAAGAAAAGAAATCTATGCAAACAGCAACCAATTCATCAAGAATGTATAATTATAGGTTTTCACTGACATAACACCAGAAACCTAAACTATATCAAACAAATTTGACAGAATTACAAAGAATTTCTTAGAAATTCATAACCACTAGAGGAGATGAGGATCTTGCTTAATAAGTGGTTAAATAATTAATATGTGCATTGTTTAATATAATTAGTAAGGCTGTGCTTTGGAATACCCAGAGAAAAAATTCAGAGTAAAAAACTAGGCACAAAGTTTGTAGAAATGGGAAAATAACTAAAAAAAATTTTGCTTTTGTATTTCAAGCTGATATGAAGTCAACAATATGTTACTATAGTTTATCAACTTGAATAAAAACACATAACTACTAATTTTGTAGTAAGAGAGTCTGAACAATTTTACTATATAGATAACCTCAAAACTATGATAAATAAAATTATGTTCAGACTTCATATGTATATTCAGTAAACAGTATTTACAATTTGGAATTTTGAAAGTGTTCTGCCGAAGTGCATACACAGTATACCTCACAGGCATGAGATGGTACACTACGGCTCACAGCATCAAGAGCTGCACATTAGCAGGATTTACTTTCGTGATTGTGTGTTCAACTGGAAATACAAGTAGTTTGTATTATAAAATAGATTTCATGTCAGATGACTTCAGTGGCTGGGGGGACCCTCCAGAATGAGCCTTTGTCAGGACGGACCTTCGATGAAATGCCTGACAGTAGGGAGAGGGAACTTATAGAGCAGGAAGACAGCATCAAGTGAGGGGGAGGGGCATCCCACAGTCACAACTCTGACCCATAATTGTTCCTGTCTGAAAGGGATGGAAATGGAGAGGAGCCTGAGGAAAAGAAGGTCCAGCGACAGGCCCAAAGTGGGATCCAGCTCAAGGGGAGGCCCCAAGACCTGACACTATTACTGAAGCTATGGAGTGCTTGCTGAACTCAGAGAGTAGTTGCCAGCATCCATTTTGGGTAGCCCCAAACCCCTTGTACTCTAGAAGTCAGACACTCTCTTCTGGTCTTCATGAGTACCCATAGGTACATTTACATACACACACACACACACACACACACACACACACAGACACATACACACAGTCACACAATACTCGCATACATGAATAAATAATAAAATAAATCCTTTTTTAAAAAGAAGGGTATAGTTGAATGATAGATTGCTTGCACAGCATTTATGAGTTCCTGGATTAATGAATTTAGTAGCAAGCCCTAAAAACAGATGTGAACAGATACAATTTTTGTCTCCTTAAATAATAAGATAAAACTCTGGCAAGAATGCAAAAATAACATAAAAAGAAGAGACAGCTTTTATTAGGAATCAACAGGCTACATGGGAAAGGTTGAATAGAAACTTTTTATAAGGTGAGTAGTTTATATAATTTTATACACAAGAAATTATTTTGCAAAAACTAAATTATTGAAAGATATAAATTAATGAATTTAGGAACTGTCACCAAAACAAAATCTAGATAAATAAAAAGAGAATCCGTAGGTGAATTTTCTCCATGAATATGCTGCCAAGCTCAAATATTGTTTGAGTTAAGTTGCAGCAAAATTAAAGTTATTATATTATTCTCTCACATGAATATTATTTTAAGATTAGCAAGAAAAACAACTATAGAAGTCAATTTAATCTTAGTACCTAAGTAGGACAAACACAACTATCACCTAATTTCATTTAACCAACTCCTAAATAAAATGTTAAATCCAACCATTTGTTGGAATAGTCACACAGTTTCATACAAACACAGTATGTCTTCAGTATTATGATTACTTTAGTATAAATCATGCCTTATGAATACAAAAATAAGTTGTTATGAAGGCATTTCAATATAATTTACCTTATTAAAAAACTTAGGGAGAAAAATCATGGTCATATCAATAGAGATAGAGGTAAAAATACTATAATAACTCTTTGTAAAAGCTATTAACAGGAAAGAATTTTTAACAGAACTTTTTTTACATTATAAAAGGTAGAAATGGTTAGAATATAAAAAAAAAAAAAAGTTATGACCTGTGGTGAATGAAACCTTAGAAGCATTTCTATTGAACTCAAAAACAATGAAAGAGGATAGATTTCTTGATGGTATGTCCGGTATAAGAGGAAAGAGTAAGTAATTTGAAGAAAATAGGAAAAAAGGGACTAATGTTATTTTGATGATTATCTGCAAAGAAATTTCAATATTACAAATGAGCAAAGATATAGAAATTACAAGAACATTCAGAAAAATGACCAGATTAAATAAAAGATAAAAATAGTGTCAGCTTTTCTGTTTTTAAGTTATCACTCACTCAAGGCTCACTGTTTTTCATGTGCTTCCTAGATTCCTCAGATTTTTGAATACCCAACAAACATGAGATACATATGAAAGTTTCGGCACCCTCAAAATGTTTCTCAGAAGTCAGACTTGTTAATTTTTAAATGTCAACTTCCAGATTTTACTGGTTTTTATGTTGTCTCAATGAATATCATCTCTTGTACTTGGTCCATCCCTAAGAGGCAGTTCTTACCAGTAAACTATCTTAGCCTAAGAAGCAGAAAATTTGCATACCTTTACTAATGTTTAGATGTATCAAAACCCTAGTAAATTTCATAGTGACTTATTTTATAATATATACCTAAATAAAGCTAAAGCCTCTAAATAAAGGGAGAGCTAAACCAGGGATTTCTGTGTAGTGTCTGTGGACAGAAGCTCTTACAATTTTATTTTGAGAACAGGAATCTGTCCCCATGTTTAAATGATAGACATGCATTCACTACAGGTGTCCATGGCACAATGTAAACCACACCCAAAGCTGATTTTTAAAATATCATCATTACTAATATCAAATATTCATATTTTGTACTAATATATTTCAGTGCCAGCTTGAACTGGCCTATTTCAATATTCTGTAGCTTTTCAAGGTGCTGAGTTGAACAAGGTCATTGAAAGTCCTTAATGGTGCCACAACAGAGCTAAAACAATTTCTCAGTTACTGTGAAAAAGATTATTGTCTTTGAAATATTATTACTGTAGCTGATTTTAAGCTACTGGTCATGTGGCCTGTAGACAGTGTGTTGGCAGGATGCTAAAAAAATGTCCAACACAAGGCTCTTCTTCCCTGGTTATTCAAACACTAAACTAGACAGCATTGTGAAAAGCTTTCCTAGCTTTCATTAAGGTGGTCAATCCTGAACTCCCCAAAAGTAATGTCTTATGAAGCTTTTAAAAAGGAAAAGAAAAGAAGAGAAAAGAAACAGAATGTCTGTCTTTGAGATGAAAAAGAAGTCAAGAATATGCCAAACATAAGGAAGACTCAATGTATGTTGGGATAACATCTGAGGATGATCTAAATTTGGCAGCCATGAGTAATAGACCTCAACTGTATGAGTACAAAGAACAGAATTTTGTGAATTACCTAAATGAGATTGGGAACAGATTGTTTTCAGAGACTCTCAATAAGAGGCCAGCAAGTCGATAAATTGATTATATTCCTACAGGACCCTGAGCAGGAAGGCTAATGGAACCAAACTACATTTTGATGGAATCATGAGATACTTCTTTTTTATTAAAAATGGTTGCATTTTTAAAGCAGTCAAGTCACAGGAAAACTAGGAGGAAGATGTAGGGGTGTTCCTATTTATATCCTTCTTCAACCCATCAGTGAACTTATTATTACCAACCTCATCCTGTGTTATAGTCAGTGTTCTATCACTGTGAAAAAAGTCCATAATCACAGTAACTCTTATAAAGGAAAGTACTTAGTTGAGGCCAGCTTACAGTTTCAGAGGTTTAGTTCATTATCATCGTGGCGACATACAGGTAGATATGGTGCTGGAGAAGGAACTATGAATCCTACATCTAGATCTACAGGCAACAGGAAGAATAAGATGCTGAGCCTGGCTTGGGTTTTTTAAACCTCAAAGGCCACCCCTAGTGACACACCTTCTCCAACAAGGTCATACCTATTCTGACAAGGCCTCACCTCCAAATCCTTCTCAAGTAGTGCCACTCCCTGATGACTAAGCATTCAAATGTATGAGCCTCTGGAGGCTATTCTCATTCAAACCACCACAGCCTCAATCCACATGTTGTATATTTGTTACCAATGATGGAGCTGCACTGACACATCAGCACCCAAAGGCCACAGTTATCATTAGAGATCAACTTTTGGTATTATGTAATTTTTTTTGTTTTAAACAAATCCACAGTGACATGCATTTATCATGATATTAGTGTCATAATGACCTAAATATTCTCTGTGTATCACCCATTTATTTCTCTTTCCCACCTTCTAAACTCCATCAACCGCTAAACTTTTTTAAAAATATAATTTCATGATTTTGCTTTTTTTTTTTTTGAGTACCTATTACTGGAATCACAAAGCACAGAGAGACCTTTTAGATTGGCTTTATTCATTTCATAATATGTATTGAAAGACCCTCCGCACTCTTCCACTGACAGTTCATTTCTTCTTATGGTATATTAAGATTCTAACATACCAGTTTCTTTACCTAGCTACTGAAAGATTGTTTTTTGGTTGTTTAGAAATTCAGGGTGTTATTAATTAATCTTCTGCAAAAATGTATGGGCAGTAGCTTCTATGAACATTAGTTTTGACCCTCTGGGAGGAGTTTTGATTACTTCAACTGCTGGTTTGTATGGGAAAATATTTTTAGTACTATAACAAATAACCTCTTCTGTTGTATATCTCTGTTAGTATTGAGAGCATGTATTCTGTGGCTCCATAGGCTCTCTGCATTTAGTGGTGACAATGATCTAGACAGATGCCATTCTGAAGTCAAATGTTTTGAAGTCAATTGTATTTCCCTATGGTATGCAGTAGAGCATTTTTCAATATATTTCTTTCCATCTTCTATAGCAGTGTGTTTCTTAATGTCTTTGAAACTTTAAAAGTTGAATTTTCTTCTAGGGGTATTTTAAATTAACTTTGGTTTTATATTTAAGTCTGAGGTGCTTTTTATATTGACTCTTAGAAGAAATATAAAATCCGTTTCTACTTTTTAAAAATTTTTTGCATGTGGTTGTTCAGTTGTTCCCACACTGATTATTGAAATTCATTTACTCCTCAGTCAATGATAAGTTGACTACATTGATGCAAATTTATTTCTAAACATGCTACCCTGATCCCTTGATGTACTCATAGATTCTTTAATCAATTCCACTGTCTTAATTATGGAATTCTGCTTTAGAATTATACTAAGATGAGATTGGTAGTATCACTACACTACATTCTTTTTCTTCACAAAGGTGTTGGCTACTTTGTGTCTTTTTTTTTTCTTTGTATAAACTTTGAAATCATCTTTTAAATATCTCAGACACAGCTCACTAGAGTTTTGATTGTGATTATTTTGAATCTACATATCATTTTTTATCATGACAATATTGATTATATATATAATATTTATCCATTCTCTACTCATGTAATTAATATTACATATTTATAATATGTAATATTCTCCATATTGTTGACTCATCTCACTGATGCTATACAGGAAAGTGCTTTAAAAATCCCATGGCTTTATTTTAAGAGATTTTATTTATCTTATATGAATATTTAATCTATGGGGTAAATATATTATTAGATTATATGAGTACAGATCAATTTTGAATAAAAATTGGGAACTCACATATAAAAGAAAATTTGGAGTTTTTCTTCTTTCTCTTGGTCTCAGTTTTTGTGCATGTGTTTTGTTTTGTTTTTATTTTGCATATGTCAAACATCTGTTAGCTTTCTCTTTTACTTCTGACTGTGAACTAAGCCTTTAACAACTGAGTTATCTCTCCAGCCTTCTATGAGTTTTCCCTAAGGCTTTGGTGTGCCTGGACAATTGAAAATTATTAATATATTTGATTTGTTACCTTTCAAACACTTAAGTTTGCTCATGGTATCTAGAAATAACCCTACTGAATATATTATACAAGTGGCAGAATATCTAATTTCAAAGCTTCATTCTGTTTTAAATTAAATAAATTTGAAAATTGGAAATTGGTTAACACCATTGTTAGAAAAATAAACTGTAATGAAAGAAGAAAGTCAGTGATTTTACTGAATCTGAATCGATGCTATGGCATTTCTCCAGGAAATTTTTGGTTCAAATAAAGCTCAAATATCCATGGTTCATTGTATCTAAAGGACAATAGTTGCTTTATGTTATAAAATTGTAGTAACTATTTGTGAACTGTTTGCTTAAGAGCTTACATCAAATTCTTTTGATTAAAAATACAAATAAAGGAGAGGGCATTTGCCCATCTTGTTTGATGACAATCAGTAGGTAGCTGAATCAAGTTGACTGAGGCAAATGCTTGTGTCACTACTAATTATATGCACCAACTCTTTCAACTGTGATGGACTACCCCAGGGAGCAATTGGCATAGTTGTTTGTTAGCCTGTGGGGTAACCTGTACTTTCAGAAGTTTCTCTGTTTTCTGTACCGCCAAAGGAAATATGATCTGGTATGCTTGGAAACCCTGTCTACTGACTCTGACCTTGTTCAATGTGAGCTTGCTGGACCCACTTTGAAGACGGGGGCCGGACTGAGCAAATCCTCCTCCTTAAAAAAGGAAAGCTAATTAGGCACTAAGAAAAGTCTCATTCTTTTGAGACTGAAAGCATTCCATTTTGTTTTGTTCACAATCAAACAGTCTGAACGAGCTAATAGTTCGAAAACAGAATGTCCCATTCACAAGTAATTAGGGCTTTGTATTTATTTGAGTTATTAGAGGAAATAACTTTACAATTTATTTTCCTAGCATATATTTAAATTTTAGGACAACTATCTTGACATCAATTATTTTCTTATTAAGTAAGACTTTTTTCCTATAATTTGAACTAAAATGTGATTTAATCACTGATTTAATTAACCATTGATTAAAGTGGTTGCATATTAAAGACTTTAGAAAATTAATAAAATTCTCTACTTAGTGGCATAGGCGTAGGAGAGCTTTGCAGAAACTAGGTTATAAAAG
>JADRCC010570106.1:0-11871 GCA_019843855.1 Hylomyscus alleni | reverse complement strand
GTGTGTGTGTGTGTGTGTGTGTGTGTGTGTGTGTGTGTGTGTGTCTACAGGCATGTATTTGGATGCCCTGTCTCTATGTGTGCTTGGACCCATGTGCCCACACCTGTGTGTGCAGACAGCATTCTTTGAGCTCAGAGCTCAATTCACTTGGACTATGTCTGGTCGTTCTTAAGTCTATAGAGGGGGCAGTCCCTCAACTCTACTATATCACTGCTTCTAACCTCAGGCAGGTAATTCTACTTTATCAAAACCTTTGGAAAACTAAAAACACATTGTTAAAGGTCAGAAGTTTCCACAGAACTAGTGAGGACAGCAATAGGAAGAGCCCTGAGATCGTGAGAACCCCTCCGATCCACACCCCTCTATGTTTGAAAGAGCCCTTCCCGGCACTCCTTTTGCCTGTTTTGACAGAGTCTTCCTCTCTATTCCCAGACATTACTAAGTAACCCAGGCTGGTTTGAACTTGCAATTATCCTCCTGCTTCAGCCTTTCCAAACACTGGGATTGCAGTATGAGCCACCATATCTAGACTTCCTATTATCTCTTGTAATTCCTATAACCCCCTGCAGGGCAGCTTGGCATTATTTCTGCCTAGACCAAATCAGCAAACAGGCTTAGAGAGATTTGATGAGCTATTCAGATCTCCCGATTCTCAGTAATAGGACGACTGGTCCTATTACTGGTTTATTACTGCCACCACCCGTCCCCCCTAATTCAGTTACTCTCTTATGAATTACAAGAATTTTCCTTTAGTTAGGGTCTCACTTTATTTCCCACATTGCCTAGTGGACTTGAATTCTTTATCCTCCTGCCCTAGCCTCACAGGTGCTGGGATTAGAGGAAAATACCCAATACCCATTCTGTCTAACTTTTCAAAGGATTTTAAGAATTTTGACAGTCATGTGTATACAGCGCATATCATGGCCACACTCTCCATAACTTCTTCTTTCCTCTCCCAGGCTTGCTAGTGCTCTTTTTGAGATTTTGATAAAGAGTCCCTGTAGACCCTGCTGACTCCAATGGTCAGTCTGTACATAGTTAGGGCTTAACTTACAACTTCATCACTCTTAGGAATCATATCATGTTTCAGTGCTCTTCTCAAAAAAATAAAATAAAATAAAATAAAATCCAAAGTCCCTATAAGAACCCTTCCCCGCCAAACCTTAGCTGATCAGGTCTCTCTATCACCCTAGTGTCCTCAGCCCACATTCTTGCTAAATGTGCTTAGCCATAGGATGCCTCCTCCTTCCTGCCCAGCCCCAGCGGCTTTGCCTTTCTATCTGATTTGAATGCCCAGTGTCTGCTTCTCCGACACACACTCCCATTGTCTACATCCAGGCTTGTCCAGGGAAATGTGAGGACCCTTTCATAGTAAGTAACCCCTGCACAATCTCTACCTTCTCTTATTGTTTTCTTTTTCTTTTTTTTTTTTTTTTTTGGTTTTTCTGAGACAGGGTTTCTCTGTGTAGCCCTGGCTGTCCTGGAACTCGCTCTGTAGACCAGGCTGGCCTCGAACTCAGAAATCCGCCTGTCTCTGCCTCCCAAGTGCTGGGATTAAAGGCATGTGCCACCACTGCCCGGCACTGTTTTGTTTCTATCTCTAATATTTTTCTGGTTGTATTCGTTAGAAATTTAAAAAAAGAATGAGCTAGCTCCTCTTCTATACTAGTTAGTTTTCTCCTTGCTGTGACAAAGTCCTTGACAGGAACACTTCAGTAAAGAAGGGAGGTTTAACGTCGGTCCTTGGTTTGATTATGATCTGTCGTGGTGAGGAGGGCATGGAAGTGGGAAGGTGAAGAAGCTGACGGCCACATTGCTTATGTAGTCAAGAAGTAAAGGTGGGTTGGGGGAATGCTGGTGCTCTGTCAGATTTTTCTTCTTACTTTTTTCTTTTAAACCCTCCATTTTATCCAGTCTGGGGCAGTGGGCCATAGGATGGAGCTGCTGGCTTTCAGAGCATGTCTTCTCCCCTCAGTTACTCTCTCAGGAAACACTCTTGACCATTCCCAGAGTGTCCCTAGATGATGCGGGAGCCGGTCAAGTTAATACTAGAGATTAATATTGCATCTTCCTAGGAAGTCCCTGGAAGTCGAATCCCTAGGGAAATGGCCACTGTCTAGATTACAGCAACACCCTGGGCTGGGTCCCCTTCCTCAAGGCTGGTGATAACAACCCCAGCCCTCTGGTTTCATGAGAGCTTTTGATTGTCTCCGGCATGCATCAATAAGCAATGCCGCCGCATACTCCTGTTTTCTTCCTTCCTCCCCTGCCCTCAACTCCCCCTTCTATCAGCCCAGTTTCTGCCTTTGATTTCGGAATAGGGAGTTTTCCCTTGGAATATGCCGGAGTCTAACAAACCACCACGTTACCCTTTCAGGTTTAGAACTCAAGGCAGCAGAAAAACTTTGGGATGACCTTGGATCCAAATTCCAGTGCTCATACTCACAAACAAGCATTTTAATATGGATCCACCACCCTAGTCCCATTTTCTTCCTTTAAAGAATTAAGAAGTAAATCCATTGCCAGATAATTGGGACGTAAGATAGTTTGGGTGGAAACTAGGATTCCCATAGACATGCTGGAAGAGGTAAGATGGACAGTCAGATGTGGAAAGAGTCAGTATGCAGCTACAACCTGCACTGGCCACGAGGAACATGTAAGAGGCCTAGCAAGCTCTTTGTCCAGGGCCCAGGAAGAACAAAAAAGCCAGCAGGAAAGGGAAGTGGTGTAAACCGTGTGTCTCATAGCGTGCGAGCTGTAAACAGCAGTGTCTAACACTCATTCTGGTTACCCAGGGTAAGTTTCAACCACTGCCCAAGCGACCCTGAGTAAACAACTAAATTCAAAGGTCGGTATGTCTCAATTTCTCTTTCCAGCTAACAACAAAATAATTTTCTACCAGGCAAGAGCAACAGAAGAATTACATGTGTAGTGTGTATGAGAACTGAGCACACAGGATGTATCCAGCACTCAGAATTTATTATTACATTACTCACATTAGTTACACACATAACTGTCCCATGTGCTTCCTTTCTTGCTGAAAGTGGTTTGCAGCATCCAGGGCATCGTCCACTGAGCTTGGGGAAAACAGCCTTCTCTTTCAAGAAACATTTCTATTAATACATAATTATCTCCTCTGACTTGCATTTACCTAAGAGCCATATTGCTTTGGCTTCTGCACTTGAGCCACTTTGCAATCTTGACATGTCTAGAGAAGCAACCTAAAATGTTTTGAGCCAAATAGAGTCTCTCTAGTGAATTCAGTGCCCTGGAAATTTGCAAAGTGGGCAGACAAACAGGTAGAGACAATATCCTGAGCTCACAAGCTTAGATGGATAACCTCCTGCCTGGCCAAAAGCAGCTCTCAGGGCCATCAGCTTCTAGCACACATTTCTGCAGAGCCTGCTAGTCACCAGAGACACCTGCTGCTCCTGGACACTCATGACTAAGGAGCCACACATGAGGGAGAAAGGACAGAAGGTGGTGAGCAAAAGGACCTGCTTTTTCTTTTCCAGTGGGGCATTTTATGGAGTGGTTCTCTTCACAAGCCACAACACAAATTCTGGATGAGCTTCGAGAACAGTATTTGTTGAATCTTAGGCTGTGAAAGACAAAGTCTAGGTCTTAAAGAAATAAAACAATACAAAGAAACAACAACAAAAACTCTTGACTCTCCTGTAACACTAAAATCATATTATATGCCCTTTGGGTAATTGGGGAAATTTGGTATAAAAAGTAAAGTGCCTGGAATCTGGTAGATGCTTACTTACTTATATTTGAAATTCTGCTTCAATTAGTTAAAAAGAAAAGGGGGAACTGGTCTTGGAAAGGCCACGCCTGTGACCAAAGGCATAACCTTAACACAAACAGTGGAGATGAAGGCAAATCAAAGACATCTTCCAACTGAAAGCCATGAGGGAACCTAAAGGGCCAGTCTGAGTAAAACAGCAACAGATTTTGTGATTCTGAATCACTGTATGGATACTTGCTTCTCTTGTTTTTATTGGGCTAAAGCCTGAAGCCAGGAGGGGAAAAAAACTGAACGTAAAAGATAGGTAAATACTTACTTGATCTTTTTGAGAATAAAATTAACAACTAGAAAAAAAAAAAAAAAAAAAAAAAAAAGAACCAGCCTGGCACTGCAGTGAGCTGGTCACGTGAATGATTAGAGTGTGGAGACTGGTGCGTGTCACGACGATATGTACACTCACCAGAGGGGCTTAAGGACTTCTCACCTGTTTCCTTGAGCATCACAGCAGCTCCACGAGGCGTTATTGACCCCATTTCCAGATGAATCACAGAGTGGTTATGTGGCTCACCAGAGCTGCACAGCGAGCACCAGGCTGAGCTGACATTGCCTAACCAATGGTCTGACTCGTGGGTCTGCCCTTCTTGCTACGGTGATATGTAAGGTGCTGCTCAGATCCACATCAATTACTTTCTGACACTCTCTACACACTCTACCCCCACAGCATCCTCATCTCTCCAGTGACCCAAATTAGACATCGTGGGGCCACTAGCTATTCACCATTTCCTGTAATATTCACTGCCAACCCACTGGATTCTGTTTAAGTTAAAAACATTACCTCTGCTTTCCCATTCTGGTTGTGATTCCCCAACTTTAAGTTTGGGGAACTTGAAACTCAACTGTTTTCCTTAAATGGCCTGGCTCTGCTCCTAGACCTGGTCAACAATAGTGGAACTGAGTCAATAAAAATTCTGTGCTTTTCTAGGTATCGCTTTCGATGTCTATTCTAGCAGGATGCATTAGAAAACTAAATTATGGGGTTGGCTGCTAAGCCTTAAGGAGAGTGAGAGAAGAAGGTGGTTTGGTCCTAGAGATGTGCGATGGCTAGCGTCACGCCCAGGTCCAACCTTCATCAGGAGGCTACTCAGCCCCCGGAAGAGACAATGTGCACAGAGCTTCGAGGCTCTTTGAGCCAAGAATATACTATGACTCAGGTAAAACCCTGCAGAAATAAGGTCAGCCATGAAGAATAAAAGGAAGCTCTGTATTGTGAGTCACTATTCCTTTCTTTACAAAGGCCCAGAGGAACAACATGGAATTTTTGTCTGTCTGAGGTCACCTGGTTTGTTTTTCTTTGGTTGAAGGGAGAGATGCTGTAGGACAGCATTCTCTCTTTCCGATGGGATAAGAAGATGCATGAAATTAACTGTAAAAAGTAAGGCAGGTGAGCACGTGCAGGCACTGAGTAGGTCCACGGGGAGGGGTGGAGTGGGGTGAGGTGGGATGGTGGAAGCGAGACGGACCCTGAGTGATAATTACCAAAGCTGGCTGATGCACACACTGAGACTCACAGCCTTGTTATCTTCATTCTAAAAAGTTAAAAATGCCAATTCCCTTCAGATAGTCTGGGGAGGTGGATACTGTCGTCGTCCGAGGATGAAGGAATCAAGCGGATTCCTTCCCTGGAATCTACAGCAGCTGTCAAAGATGCACTTCCCCGAACACTTTAAGGACACCCTTTCAACACATTTAAACCCATAATAGAGTTCTTTTTTTTTTTTTTTTCATCCGACTACTAATGAGAAGTCAAAACACAGGTTTATGGGAAATACTTTTTTTTTTTTTTGGTCTGATTTTTGTTTTAAAAGATCATGTGTCATATAGCAGGTGGTGGTGGCTCATGTCTTAAACCTCTCAGCACTTTGGAGGCAGAGCCAAGTGGATCTCTTAGTTCAAGGACATCCTGGTCTACAGAGTGAGTTCCAGGACAGCCAGGACTACACAGAGAAACCCTGTCTCAAAAAAAAAAAAAAAAACCCAAAAACCAAAACCAAAGACCAAACCAAGAAAACAAACAACAAACAAACAAACAGAACCAAAAATCAATCACTCAACCAATCAGTCAGTCAAACAAAACAAGATCACAAAAGATCAGTAGGGTTGGTGAATGGTGAACAGCTCGGTTAGGTATAAGTGCTTGCCGTGTAAACCTGATGACTTAACTTCACCCTGGAACTCAGTGTTGGAAGGAGAGATCAACTCCCAGGCGTTGTCCTCTGACTTCTACGCATGATCTATGGTATGTGTGTGTCCAGTGTAGTATTGGGATGAGGATGTATGCTTTTTGGCTGCTTCCCTGGAAAGTACGTGGCTTTGGATTCATCCATGAGACCTTGGGATCAGCCCCCAGCACTATAGAAAACAAACAAACGACCAAAAGAGAATAGCCATTAAAATAATCATGGGTGATTGACTGTTCACAGACCAGACTAAGAACCAGGGGCAGCCTTCCTTCCTTTCTGCCAAAAATAGCTTTTCAGAATTAAGAAATTTATTTTTCTTGGATTATGGAGGAAAACAAGGAAATGATTTACAGTGTCTGAGTCAGAGTGATGCTACAAATTGTGCAATCATCTCAGACTAGCTCCAGGTTCTAGGGTATATGCACTCAACAAAAACATGGTCAGGGTAGTGTAAGTTCAAGACTGTTTTTCTACCTGTGTGAACGTCATCAAATTGCCTAACTACTTTTACTTATGCCTCCAGCTTAAAAGTAGGAACAAGTTTGGTGGGTTTTTTGTTTGTTTGTTTGTTTTTGTTTCTATTTTTCTTTTGAGGCAGCATCTCACGTAGGCCAGGTTGTCTGGTCTGGTGCTAGCTGTGAAGAAATTCTGATCCTGCTGCCTCCACCTCCTGAATAGTAGGGTTACTAGATGTTTGGGTATGTATTACCTGGAACTCACCATGTAGACCAGGCTGGCCTGGGATTAAAGGCACAAGCCACCACGACAGACTAGACATTTTTAAATTTGTTCTCTTAAAGATCTTCTGAGGATTCCTCTGAATGTTCAAGGTAAACTATTGATACACAATAGTCTCTCTAATCAATCAAAAGAAGAAAATGAGACCTTCTGGCTGATATCATCAGAGAAAAGTTGTTTTGTTAGAGGTTAAGGAAGATGTATTGAATTGCCCATCATTTAACATTCGTAGAAGCCACAGTAGAAAACAGTTAGTGTTTGCTTTATGCAGTATCGGTTAACTTTTGAGTTGTAAGACAGTTAGTTACCTTTGTAGCTTGGTTTTTCCTTAAGAAGAATTTAACTGCTAGTCACTGACCGTATTTTAACTGAGAGTGGAGAGGTAGAAAAGAGGGAAAGGAGAACCACGACCTTCAACAGCCAAGGCAAGTTACCTGGGCTGTGGCTGGGACTCAGAGGGCCACTCTAGTGTCTCAGAGAAGGTTGCCATGTAACCAGTTGTTTCCGAGCACAGTATGGCAGAACCAACAGAACATAGCACCAATGCCACGGTCTCTGGCCTCTACTAAGGAGCTAGTTGGCAAGGATGCCATGCGTGGAAGGAAAGAACAACTTGCTTGGGTGTTCCTGCAGAAGGTACGGGGTGTATGGTGGCTTTATCAACACAAAAACCACACAGCTAGCAAGTGGTGTTGATGGTTCTTTGGCTTTCTCCCGTTTCATTTCTGACTCATGACCGGTAACGATTTACTGGACTAAGTAAGAATTATAATTTATGTAAAATTAAAGATTTTCTGTAGAAAGAAAAGAACCTCCTGAATACGTCACGTTGGCAGGAAAGGAGCATCATGTTTAGGTGTGAACTAGGAGGTATCCTTTCTCTAGATCATGAAAATAGTTTCTGGGAATTCTCTTGCAGAGAGGGAGAGGAGGTGAATGCTTTTGAGTTTGAAAATGCTCTTCCCATTTGCTTTTTAAAAAGAATTATTTATTTAATTTATGTATGTGAGTACACTGTAGCTGTCTTCAGACACACCAGAAGAGGGCATCGGATCCCATTGCACATGGCTGTGGACCTCTGGAAGAGCAGTCAGTGCTCTTAACCCCTGAGCCATCTCTCCAGCCCCTTCCCATATGTTTTTTTTTTTTTTAACACACAACTGTGACTATATTTTTCCTTGACAACAGGCAAGACACAGCTCTCTCCTTCTTTTCATGGCTTGTCACAGTTACCATATGTAGGGAAAAATATGGTTTTAATGATCAACTAAATCTTTTATCTGATAGTCACTCTGAAATTCTGTGTTCTCTTTTGTGCTACCAAACTTATAACTACAAACATAGGCTCCAGAGTCAAGATAAGCACGAAAGACTTAACTTCAGAAATTGACTGTTCTTTGATTTGCAAACTAATGACCACTGAACGGAAAGAGGCCAGGCTAGCTCCTGGCATCTGAACACGCTCTACCTACGCTGCATGTTCTCCTGAAGTGACCTGTCAGTCAGAAGGCATCGGAGCAGAGGGCAGCTGTAAAGGAACACTACCATCGACAGCACATGAGACTGTTGTCTTCATTAAGACAAACTTATGTGACTCTTTAGTTTCCGAGTCTCAACAAAGCCCTCTCAGGCAGACAGCAGAGAGGAAAACATGAAAGGTGACATTTGGTTTCTCTGACTCTCTCGTAACAGGAAAAACAGCGAGAAAAGGTGTACTTACCAATGTCACAAACTTCAACTCCTTGGCTTGGCCTGGGTCCAGGCAGAGAGAAAGCAGGAGCAAGAAGCCAAGGCTGAGGCTTGCTGTCCGGCTCAGGTGCAGAGGGACAGCTCTCATGGTGGGGGAGAGAGCGGCTTCTGGCAGCGGTAGGAGGTGCTGTACTTCAGAAGCCTTCGGTCTGGAGGGAAGTGCCTATTTAATCAAGAGATTGACAGGGAGGCGGGGCCACATTCTTCCCGAGTAGGATTGCAAGGAGGGTGGGGCAGGGCTTGGCATGCAAATAATGCTAGGTCATTTGTGAGTTTCAGATCAGCCTCCTCCACTTCAATTAGGACCCAGAGCAGGCACAACTCAAGACCTCAGCTCCTGCCCAGCCTTCTCTTTTGCTTTCGGGCTCATCCTTATCTCTTCCATTGCTGGATGGTGATGCATAGCCTTTGGGAAGAAATCCTCCCTGACCCTGGAAGGTTTAGGATTCAGCTCAGTGTGTGAGGAAGCCTCAGTTGTGGGCATGTATTGACACGATGATGAGGCTCATTCTCCTGCCAAACGTGGTGTCTGGTCTTAAACTCTCATGTAGCCAATAAAGGTGTTTTAAAGTGGCAGGAAAGTGGGGTTGAAGATACAGGGAAGATTTGTCTTCATGCCTCAAGGAGTTTGGGATCACTGGGATCATTTGCAGCAACACAAAGATGGTTTAGAGGCCCTTTGGAAAAAATACACACAAGCAATAGCAAAAAGCTCGCAGAGTCGCCCTTCCCTCCCCCACCCCCAGCTCCTGTGACTGAACTCCTTGGGTCACAAGCCAAAGCCAAATAGCAACAAAGGGACAATCACTCAATACCACAATCAGGATTAACTCAAGCTGGAGGGTAAGATAGGTATGGAAGTGAATTTGATAGAAATATAGTATGTGCATGTGTGAAGAAGGCACAGGGAGACCCACTATGATGTGTAACTAACGTGCTAATAATGAACATTAAAAACGAAAACAGGAAACAAGCAAGCAAACCCAAAGAAGCCCACACTGCTTTGCAGTGTTGACAGTCATGAACTTCGGTGATGAACATTTCATTCTGAGGAAGACATGCCTTTGACTCTCTAGCCATGACCTCATTGGGACTCTATGGAAGAAGATGGTATGCACTGAAGAAACTTGGCTTTCTCTCTCTCTCTCTCTCTCTCTCTCTCTCTCTCTCTCTCTCTCTCTCTCCTATCTCTCTCTTTCTTTTTCCTCACCTTGGTAGGAAACAACTACAGCTAGAGAGACACTGTGAGATCTGCAGGTGATGTGGGAGGAGCGACCTGCTGTGACGCTTTCGCCTCAAGGACAGAGGGAGAACAATAGCTTGCCCACAACCTCCTGAGCATTTCATCAAATTTACCTGGACGGCCAGGCTGCATTGCCCTGTGGTCACAGGAAACCCTGGAAGGCCATGTGTGGGAGAGCTGTGGTTCTGGTATGGGGAAGTAAGAATTTGTGTACGTGTGGTAGGATTATGCATTAGAGGGACGTTTGGTCTTCTCTTTTGCTGACTGTATTCTCCACCAAATAGTTCCATGATGATCTTCACTCAGTGTGAGGCTGAGAAGAAGGGTGCACGGCAAAGGGGATGGAGACAGAAACTGTCCTGCGTTGTGGTTTGCAATGCCCTCCATAAACTCGTGAGCTTAGACACGTGCTACCCAGCTTGTGGCTTGTTGAGTTTTCGAACGTTGTGAAACCCCTGGGAAGTGAAGACTCCCTGCAGGAACTAGGTCACTAGGGACAAGCCTTGAGATTTTGGAGCTGGGCACAACTCCCGGGCTCACTCTGGGCTTCCTGTTCTGTCAAGATGCAGAGTCTTAATTGGGTAGCCTTGCCACAATGATGGCCTGTGACTCCTTACTACTTAAGCCCATAGCAGGCATTTGTCTCTTGGCTTGCTTCCTGTCAGGTAACCCATCACAAAAACAAAAGCAACTAGCACATCCAGACCGGCACAGACTCGCCATATTGTACCAATCCCTGGTAACATGAAGGAGTCTCCACCAGCTACGGTTCATACAGGCTTGATTAGCTCAGAACTCGTCACTAATTCTGGATCCCCAGTTCTGTGGAGCATCCCAAGTTCTTGGGTTTCAGCCTCAATTCTCTGGTCTCCTTCCTTGTTCCACACCTGGGTCATGCTTGGAACTATTGTAGTTATGACCTTTGCCCTTCCTGATAAAGGCTGAGGATCAATGAGCTGCCTGTTTCATAAACCAGGTAAACAATTATAATCCTTAGTTTCTCTGGTATCTCCTTTGGGGTTTTCTAGTCCTCCCAAACAATAACATTTTAAGTAACATGAAATATTAGCCCCTTTTTTGGGTCAAAAACTATAAAACTTCCATTTACCACAGGGGTACAAATATATTTATCTTCTTCACCTTATAAAACCTTTATGCAAATGTTTTAATGCCTCCACTCCCAAAAGGTAAGACTTTTGTTTACACAAAGCCCTCCCGCCCCCCACCCACACTTTCTTTCATTTCCTTCTCACAGACTCTTTTAAAATGAGGCAATCAAGGAAGCCTGTGAGATTGAACTCCAACTAACCAACCAACCAGGAAAAGACAGTCATCTTATGTGTTAGAATGAAACTAAAGGGACGTCAGGTCCCATGCGTGCTCACGCTCTCATGCTTCAGCGAGTGGCATACCCTCTCATCACAAGTACACTGTTACCTGGTCCAGACACTTTAACTGGAGTGGCGGTTTCTTTCTCTGTCACCCTGAACTTATTCCTGACAACAAGAACAAGGCTTTCTAAAAGACAGAGCCGGGGAAAAGACTGCTAGAACTGAAACATCTCTAATGCAATTTCTGTTGACTTAAATAGATGACTTATATATTTCACTTGCATCATAGTCTTTATTAATCTTAGACTTTGATCACCAGGCTATAAGGAGAGAAGAGTTAAAAATTATACATGTAGCTGGAGCCATGGCTCCAAGCTGAGTGTTTGCTGTTCTTTTCAGAGAACATTTCAGAGAATCTCAGGTCCATTCCCAGTACCGATGGTCCATACTCGCTTGGAACTCCGGCTCCAGAGGATCTGATGCCCCCATCTGGTCTCCACAGGTATTCCCACATAAATAGCAAAGACAGACAGACAGACAGACAGATGCGTGCACTCATTGGGCCAGAGAGATGGATCAGTGGTAAGGAACATGTAGTTGTACCTACAAAAGACCCAAGTTCGATTCCCATCTTCGGGGGAATCCCACATGACTGGCCCTCAAGGATACCTTCTCCTTCACATACAAGCCTTTACATGTACAGAAGTACTCAATTTGAAAATTTTTTAAAAATTTAAAAAGATTGTACATATAGAGACTTATAAATCCTAAATACCATGAACTTGAGTCTGAAAGAATATTAAGTAAGGAAAAAAAAAA
>JADRCC010570103.1:0-16867 GCA_019843855.1 Hylomyscus alleni | reverse complement strand
TGTGTGTGTGTATGTATGTGTATATATCTGTGTGTGGGAGTGTATGAATGTATGTGTGTGTATGTATGTATATGTGTGTGCATGTGTGTATGTATGTTTGTGTGAATGTATGTGTGTGAGTGTGTGTATGTGTGTGTGTGTGCGTGTGTGTGCATATGTGTATGTGTGTGTGAGTGTATGTGTGTGTGTGAGTGTGTGTATGTATGTGTATGTGTGTGAGTGTGTATGTGTATGTATGTATGTATGCGTGTGTGTATGTGTGTGTGCATATGTGTATGTATATGTGTGTATATGTGTATGTGTGAATGTATGCGTATGAGTATGTGTGTGTATATGTGTGTGTATGTGTGTGTGAGTGTATATGTGTGAATGTGTGTGTGTATGTATATGTGTGTGTGTGTATGTAGGTATATGTGTGTGCATGCATGCTAGAAATTGAGCCTAGGCTTTAATTTGCTAAGCACTTGCTGGAATGCAGAAGTACATTTGAGTGCCTATTCATTTGTTTTTCCCTTGGCCAACTGCTGTGAAGGAGGATGAGCTAAAGTCCTAGTTTAGGTACAGAACATTTGTGGTGCCTGCACTCTGTAGCACTACACAATTAAAGGAGAAAAAAAAAATCATGCCAGTATTTATTTGCCCTCTGGAAAGGCATAAAATATTCACCTCAACATGTCTAGTTTACTTTGAGTTACATTCTTTTCATTTTTTTAAACATTTATTATTATATGAGTACACTGTAGCTGTCTTCAGACGCACCAGAAGAGGGCATCAGATCTCATGACAGGTGGTTTTGAGGCACCATGTAGTTGCTGGGATTTGAACTCAGGACCTTTGGAAGAGTAGTCAGTGCTCTTAACTGCTGAGCCATCTCTCCAGCCTGAGTTAATGTATTTTATCATTTGAATCTAGTGAGGTTGGTTTTGTTTTGTTTTGTTTTTTTCTGTTAGTCTTGTCTGCAAACTTAGAAAATGTCCTGGATTTGTTTAATTTAGCTGCCTGGTGGTCTTACTTACATCCAGCCACTGTTCATACACTCTCGCATTTCTGTGTGTGTACAGTGTACTGCTTTCATTAGCATATCAGCCAATCCTTCACAGTTGCCTAGTTCCTCATGAGAACTGACCAATAATTTTTTGAAAATTTTGAGTGTAGGACGTTCTTTGAAAACCCTCCCATATACTTCATGTCCTCACAAATGTGCCAGGACTGTGTGGCTGACCTTCCATTTCCTTGTCATTATATTCTTCACTACACAGTGAGAGATGTTCATGAGGGAGGGACTAGAGGACTAGTCCCTCTAGAGGACAGCATCACTAACTACACTGCCTGACTTTAATAAAACTCTCTGAAAACCATACCATTACTGTAGTAATTGATTTATTGCTCAGAAGAGATATTTTCAGTGGTTAAGCAATAACCCCATTTTAGAAAAATAGATTAAAGACAAGAATACATTAATAGAAGATATAATAATGGTATTTTTAAAGAATGATCACTGGGAGTAGATAAGAGTAACATACTCTAATTCTTATGAGAAATCAATAAAAAAAAACTAAAGGATTCTATTAACATATTAGCTTTGATTCTGCTTTTCTCTGTTCCCTTTCCTCCCATATTTTTTTCCTTTTTCTATTTTTTCCAGGAGCATGGCCTGTTCTTATTGATGACTTTGTGGAATTTGCACGCCCTCAAATTGCTGGGACAAAAAGTACAACAGTGTAGCACTAAAGGAACCTTCTAGAATGTACATAGTCTGTACAATAAATACAACGGAAAAATGCACAGTCAATTTCTGCTGGCTGGACTGAACTGAAGATCAATCCTCATAGTTCAAACTGAGGGTTGAGACAAAACTTTAAGGATACATCTTGGACCATATCGTACTCCATTCTTCTACTGGTGGTTTGGGCTTGTCTTCTAGTCTGGGCCACTCTAAACATTTATAATTCCAACATTGTGGATTTCATCTTATACCTGTGGACCATCTTAGTTTGTCTTCCCATAAGTCATAGAAGCTTGATGGTGATTATTTTGAGGTTTCCATTCTTGCATAAAGCACAATGCTGTCTTCATCAGAAAACAGTTTGGCATAAGAATTAAACATAATAATGAACACCACAAACAATCTATAAAAACTTCTTAAGCATATGCTTTGGGCTAGTTGCAAAGACTATGCTGATAGCACTTCAAATGAGAGTGATTTCTGAGTGTACCGCATCTGGAATGGTGTTTGGTTGGGGAATTTAATTTTCCTGGCAAACTACATGTACTGTTGGTGTGAGTTGAATACCTGATAAAAGAAATGTCAAAATAACCAACACATGGGAAAAAAAGGATGATCTGGTGACTCCCTGAAATATGTCTTGTGTTTCAGACCTCACAAAGGTTCTACAAAATAAGTCTGTGGTTATCTTACCCATGTTTGTACACAGTGTCCTGCAGTGAACTTTTATTTAAAAAAATATTGTAATGAGACCGAATGTTAGACTCCACTCTCATGTACATCACACACCACATAATCGGATTTCATTATGCTTTGAAATGCTTCTATGCCTTTCGAATAAGTTAAACTATTTCATTTGTTTTGAATGTTTTGGATTGCTATACAATATAATATTCTAAATTTAGGCATGAGGGTTTTAGGTTTGGTTTTTTAAATTTTTTGTCATCGCACTATGGAACACAATGCAATTCACTTAATTTATAAGAAGATAGTAAGATTTAGATTTTGGAGATAGTTGTGCTGAGCCTAGAAGTTCAGCCTTTCTCCCATGGCACTGCTCTTTGAGGCGTGGTCAGCCGTGCTGGCTGCTGACTGTTGAAATGGCTTCCTGCTAAATCACTGTGCTTGCCAAGTCCTTACTCCAGGGCAGAGATTGTCAGACAGGCGAGCACTGGCACAGATACCAATGGGTTCTGTTCTAGAAATTATTTGACTTTTGACTTTTTGTCTCACTTGCATTTGCTAGTTCCACATCAAAGCCGGATGCAGTCTTGTTTGTTTTTGTTTTTTGTTTGTTTTTGTTTTTGTTTGTTTGTTTGTTTTTGTTTGTTTGTTTTTCCATGACAGGGCTCATGACTTGCTCTCCTCCTGAAAATGCTGTCCATCTGATAACATAGTGACGTGTGAAAGGGTGTATTCGTAAATATTTCCATGAGGAAGTTAAAATGATGAACTAAATGTTGGGTGACCGGTCTTCAGTAGGAACAGATTTTGCTTCATGTATCCAGGTCCTCTGCAGGGCGCCAAGGGATGTTCTTCAGGATAGCAGAACAGTTTATGCAGATATGGAAATGATTAAAACTGCTTTTTAGTCACATGATTTGGAAAATGCATAGAAAGCTTACCTTACAGATATATCATTAATCCAATCATAAATTTAATTTAGGAATGCATTTCAACCAAAAGAAGCTTAGAGTAAATTTCTATTCACGTTACAGGAATTGGTTATTAAAAGAAAAAAGAATCTTGCTGTTTTCAGTATTTCTTGATTTCATTTTTGTAAATATAAAGAACTTCAATTATGAAAAAAATTAAAGATATATATGTATATATCTTTAAAAGTTTTGCATACCTATATTGTTTGTTCCCTCCGTGGGACATTTTGAGTTCTGGTATTGTTTTCAGATTGATTGATTCAGATACGATTTGTTTTCAAATGAGACTCCATTAGCTTCTTTCCCTGCCTCATAAATTTTTTTTCATAAAAATCTTGATGTTTGTGTGTGGCCTAATACTTTGGGTTTTACAGATTTTATTTTTAAATGCAAGACTTTCTAACAAAATAGTGCTTGTCATCAGTTTGGTACTAAACATTTACAATTACTGTGTAATTATAAAAAGTATATAAAGCTTTTAATTATGTAGCAAAAAGAGTTAAGGTTGTTCACCATGATGGCATCTTAGAATTAAACAAGGCTGTTGCTAGGGCTCCAAGAGAAAAATGATTTAATGTGTTTATTCTGAGGGTGAATGTCTGGTTATAGGGAATGTTTTGTACTAAAAATGCTTACCTTGTTGGGGGAGGGGCATCGCAATTCTGCGAGAGGAAGGGCACGCGCATGCATGGCCAGTTTGACAGCCTCAGTTCGTGAGTGCAGTCTTTGTTTGGGTCAGGTCTCCAAGCTGATTATTTTCTTTTCACACAAAACCATAGGGAGAGTTTACTTTTTGCCAAATGTCAGAACAGGTACACATTTTTAAATGTAATGCTTTTTAAATAGTAAAATGTATAAAATGAGAAGTACCCACATATAAAAATACTTGAGGTCAAGGTTCTCTTCAGTGACTATCACCTGCATATCTCTGTAAGTTCAAGTGTGTCTTTTCCAATCCCTGTCATATTACCCACAGAGGCAATAAAAGCTTCAGTAAATTTGCCATGACTAAATCTTCTCCCATATTATTTCAGTGTTTTAGTGTTTCACAAAACTAGACTATACTTGAAGACTTTTCCAGGAAGAGTCATTATTCATGGACGAGCACCGTAATGGCACATCTGGGGGAAGAGAGGCTACACCACGAGTTTACTCCATAACGTTTACAACTGTGCTCAGCTGTGTTGTTTATTTATCTGCGTTAGTTGTATACTGTGGTACTATGAGTGTGCACCCCTCATCGTACTTTTTAAGAGTTTTAGTGATGGTAAATTCACTCAGTGAAAACATCGGAAGCCTTTTATGTAATCTCTTTCCTGAATAATTCTTAAACAAAGATCTGCGTGCAGAGTTATTTATTTTTTTCTTTGATGATGAGTTTTAAGCCACTCCATGCCCACCCTGCTGTACACTGCTGTTAAAGACTATTGTTTGGAAACCTGTAATTTTGGCATACAAATAGGAGCAAGTTGACCTAAGAGAATAATTTTGGGATGATAAATGGAAAATGATGTTGGGAAAAGTTATACTTGTTTACAAAGTATGCCTTTGTAAAATGAATCAACTTCTACTGAGCATTTATGTGGCTCTGAATGTTAAATTGTGTCTTTAATAGGAAATGATTACCTGACAGCTCTGGGCTTTCTGTTGTTGTTGTTGTTGTTACCTTAAACTTTTAATAATATGGTTTATATTGAATGCTGAGATGTTTTGATAAGAGTTTATCAAATTTGATAATGTAATGATAAATGTTTTAAAATGTGAACTATTTATCCTATATCTTAATCACTGACTTGTGGTTTTTATATGACAGATGATGAATAGGGTCAAATTATGGCTCACTCATTAATTGACTATAAACTTGAGTGTATTTCTGAACCCTTTTATTGCTTTCATTTTTATAATCATAGCAGTACTTTTTATTTCATAGGAATTTAGTGAAGTTAACTTCTGGGTCCCGTTTACTCCATTTGGTTAACTGAATTGCTATATTTGTACAACACTCTGAAGGCAGAACAGATAAGCTTGGAACTGTCACTGGTCTCCTCAGGGGACTTGTGGCTTCTTCCTTTCTGTATTGCCTGTTTGGAAAGTGTAGACCACCTCTTGGGCAGCCTTGCTGTGGGCTCAGTAAGGTGCTAATGCAGCTTTTGACTTCTCTTTGGCTGAGTGTTTTTCTGGATTCTTTTTTATTTTAAATTATGTGGCTGGGGGTATGTGTGGTGTGTGCACATGATTACAGGTGTGCTGAGGCCAAAAGAATGCAAAGAATCCCAGACAACTAGAGATCCAGGCACTTGGGAGCCACCCGAAAAGCAGCTGAGGAGCAGAGCAAGCTACCCTTAATCCCTCCAGCCCCAGGTTAGTTTGAAATAGCAGCGTAAACCCTCTCACAAACAGTTAAATCATGGTGAAAAGAGCATACATACCCTAAAGGGTAATGTCTTTATTTAGGGCAGTTTAAAGAGAATTAACTTTGTGGTTACTCACTTTTGCTTTTGTTGTTACTGTTTTGAAATGGGGACTCATGGATTCCAGGCTGTTCTCAGAATCACTGTGTAACCAAGACTATCTTTGAACTTCTGATCCTCTGGTTCCATCTCCTGCATGCTGGGATTACAAGTGTGTACCCCACACTGGCTTATGTGGAGCTGGGGATCAGAGGTGGCATTGTGTGTGTGTTAGACAAGCCAGGTGCCAACAGCTAAGCTGCAGCCCCTGCTCTTTAAGCTGAGAATTTAAAGATGTGCTTATGTGCATATAAAGGTTCTCTCCTTTCACAAGTTCCTTTGGTTTGCAAACTATGGCGCAAGGTGTTAGTGTGGGTTTTGACACAACTGGTCATGAACTCATAGAGATCCACCTGCCTCAGCCTCCTGAAGGCTGGAGTTAAAGATTCGTACCACACCCTACTGCTTTTCTCTCTTCCAAGTATTTCATAGGAGATTTGTTAGGATTCGAGTTTTTAACTTTGATACTGCATTTTTGGAAGTGCAGGCATGCTCACTCTTTTTTCAGATGGTAGTCTGCCTCTCAGCCTCCCAAATGCTGGGATTAGAAGCATGTGACACCATGAGCAGCTTGGGTTGTTTTTCTTCCTCCCTTCTATGTGTATTGCTGTTTTGCCTTTATGTATTTCTGTGTGTCATGTTCAAGGAGCCCAGCAGAGGGCATTGGATCCCTTGAAACTGAAGTCAGATGTTTGTGAGCCACCATGTGGCTTCTGGAAATGGAACTCAATTCCTAAGAAAGAGCAGTCAGTACTCTTAACTGCTGGGCTGTCCCTCCAATTCCTTAGCTTGGTTCTTAGTATTTAAGTTTTAAGATGTTTTGTACTTGCTTTTGAGATGTCTCATGCAGCCTCCAGATTGGCCTTGAACTCATTGTGTAACTGTGGATGATCTTGAACGCCTGACCTGCCTGCCTCTGGGGTCAGGGATCACAAGTTTATGCAGTGCTGGAGATGGAACCCAGGGCCTCCAGAAGCACTGACCAGCAGAGCGACACACTGTCTCTAAAATGTGCTATTGGTTGTCTGAGAAGGTGACTTTACCTTACTGGCAAATCTGCCAGCCAGTGCAAAGATATGGAGATGAAAGGAAAAGCCAGCGTCTGCATGGAAACAAGCCCTTCTCTGGAAGAAAGCACACACCAAGTTCAAAGAAAACAGAAGCGTTTTGAACCAAAATAGTGAAAACAAAGTTTGATTTGAAACAACTGTGTGAAGCATACAAGGAACAGCTTAATTAACAAACATGGAAAAGGAAAAAAGTACAACTGTTTTACATCTAGAAAGTATATTTGTATGTAAAGGCATATTCAATATAAATAATAAAATTTTATTTTAGGTTATAAAATAGAGAAAACTTTTTATCTAATGGAAAAATTGGGTGATACCAAGCAAGAATTTTTTTCCAGAAGAAAATAGAGATCAAGATTGGGGTTGGATAAGTTTAGAGTGAAATGTGTAAAATGGCCAAAGTGTTGGCTGTGCTGTTGTGATCAGAGATGACATGGCCACCTTGGCCAAAGTGCATGTATTATGAACAGAGGTTATGTGACTGCTTTGTCCCTCAGCAGACCGTAGCCACTGTGAACGGTATGTTGATGTGGGATCTTTTACAAGCAACATGCTTTCAAGCGAATGTGGATTGTGTCCTAAGAGTCATTAGAATTTATATCGCATCTCTGGACTGCCTGCCAACCAGAGCATTAACAGTCTTCCTAAGCATTTGTTTTAGTTGCTCTTCATAAAATCACAGGAGGCTGAAGGCACAGTCAGTGGTAGTGCTGGTACCAGCACCAGACATGGCTCCTTTGAAATATAATCCCTGAACTTACGTGGTTCAGTCACCCAGCAGATCCACATCAAGTTTTAGAACAGGACCACCTGACTGGAAATGTCCCCTGAGCTGTTCCTGTCCTTCCAAGGACCCCTGCTGGTCTGCTGTCATTTCCATTCTAGGGAGAATCATACAGTTTGTAAGCTTGCATTGTCCTTGGGGTGTTCTGTTCCCATTGAACCTTGAATGTAGGTTGGGTCCTTGGGCTACTGAGTGCTTCCATTCTGGAGTAAACCTGATTCCACCTTTGTTCTTATTTGTGGCAGACATTTAATGTTCCTACCTTTTTTTGTTTGTTTTGTTTTTAAGATGATGATGCTATGAATGTCTGTCTTTGTGTGGATTCATTTTCATCTCTCACAGTTTCAGATTTGGAATTATGGCTGTACTATTTAGAGATGTTCTACCACAAGTGTTGCTGGTTCTCCTAATCCTTGTTGTTGCATCATACACATGCTCATTCTGGTTAGCTCTCTTGTCTATAGGATGTGAAATCTGAGGGACTTTGAGATAACCTGGGAGATTGCTCTAGAATTGGGAAAAAGAATGAAATCAGTCTGGTCTGTGTTCCTCCAGTGAATGTTGAGTTTTCTGAAGCCAGTGCAAATAAGTGGTTCTGGAGTTGCCTTAAGTGAGGATTATTGTTGATGGGTGGTGAGCTGGCTGCAAAGTGTCATGTCTGACATCAGTCACTCCATCAGTGTGAGGTCCTTGAAGAGGCGTGAAGTAACGTGTATGTTTTGTAGAAAACTGTGAAATTCCCGAAGATTTATTTATCATTCTGATGTTTGAGCCGCCTGTGCAGCTCTACATGGTTGCCTCAGCCTCAGGATAGATAAAGGGCAGCATGACACTGGGGGTGGAACTTAGAGCCCTTGTCTGGCATGAGTGAGGCTCTGAGGTAGATTCCCACTATGACAAATAAGGAAAGCAGACTAGGGTTGCAGATTACAAGCTGCTCTGCTTTTCTATGGTTGTGTTTTTAAAATTCTTAATGAAAAATTTCAGACAGAAAAGTCATGAAACAAAAGCATGCTTGTTTCCTGGCCAGTCTTAACGTGTACGCATGCCGCTTGGATTTGGACCCTTGATTTGTTTAGAAGCAATTCCCAGAAAGCCAATTATTATTATTTCAATGTAAGCGTTTTTAAACATCGCCATATTCTAGTTTTTATTTAGTTATCAGTGGTTTCTTACTGTTAGTAACTAGCCAGATAAACCCTATTCTTTGTGTTGTTGTTGTTGCTTTTGTTTTTCAAGACCAAGGTTTTTCTGTGCAGCCTAGGCTGTCCTGGAACTCACTCTGTAGACCAGGCTGGCCTCTAACTCAGAGATCTGGCTGCATCTGCCTCTACCTCCAGAGGTCTGGGATTAAAGCCACCACCGCCCAGCAAGCTATGTTCAAGTCAGTATTTATGCATGTGATATCTATGCATTACATGTGTCTTTGTAAATTTCTTCACTTAAACCTTATAGCTTATTTGAGATATCTGTCATGGCTTTAATTTTTTATGTGCAACTTCAAAAATTTATGATGAATTTTTAATGAACTTAGTAAAAATATGTGTCCTAACTTGAACATACTTTGAACACTAATGAAATGTGACATGAGAAGCTAGTATGGTTAGGCCAGCAGACTTGAAACAGCCAGTGTAATGGACTTAGAAAATATAATGGGCTCTGGAGGTCAGAGAACAACTCTGTAGAGTTCCTTCTCTCACCTTCGCATGGGTCCTTGAGCCTGAGCCCAGGTCATCAGGCTTCCGCAGCAGGCACCTTTACTCACTGAGTGTCTCACTGAGCCCAGAAACTCTGAGATCCAGTTTCCAAATAAATGAAGCAGTCATTTCTGTAAAGTTTCTTAGTTTCTCACTGTCCATAAGGAAAGACATTCAGTGTCATTAATAGGGTAGTAGAAGCCTTCAGAGGAGACACTTCTTAAGAGGCATCACTCTTACCAGAGTTTGTCACTCAGCGACAGCTCTTGCTGTGCACATGTGACACCCTGGGTTTGATTTATTGCTGAGGCTATAGAGAAATGAATTGTTGGAGATTGTGGCTGGGATTGCAAACTGTTGCACTGGCTTCAGGAAAAGGATTGGCTTTTCCTGAATACATTAAATACAGAATTAGTATGCAATCTAAGAATCCTCCTAGGTATACTCAAGAGAATGGAAAACACACATTCATACAAAAACATACAGAAGATTAGCAGCATAGGAGCTAACAAGAAGTAATGCAGGTACTACCTGGCTGATGAAGGGGTGTGCACCTACACAGGTCGACTGGCGGTGCTCATCAGGAAGGGATGCAGTGCTTACAAAAAGGTCCTTAAAAAACATCCTTAGCTATTGGAGAAATGCAAACTACAGATAATGTCTATCATAAAACAAAAACTACAAGTTATTGGTGAAGATGTGGAGAAGAACCCTTATTCACTATTGGTAGGAGTTAATAATACAGCCATTGTGGAAACCTGTAAAGACAAGTTCTATGTGAGTTGTGTTTACCTCATGGGCATGTACTCGGAGGACTCTGTCCTACCACAGAAACTACCACAGTTTATTGCTGCTCACATTGAACACATCCATAGATGGATGGATATTGAAAATATGGTACAAATGCACGAGTGAATTTTTATTCAGCTAAATAAGTGCAAGGAAATGAATCTAGAAAATACTGAGGTAACCCAAAGTCAGAAAGAACTGTTCTCATACACAGGCCTTAGCTATTAATTTTATACATATGTATATATGTAGGTATGAGTGTGTATCTACTAGCTATAAAACATGAGAGGGAAGGGGGGTAGTAGACCACATGATGTGAATGCAGAGAGGGCCCCGTGGAGGTGGTGTGGGGGGGATGCTGTAGTTACTTTACATTCAGTGATTTACTGATTCAGTGAAATAATGCTACAACCCGAATGACCGTGACATCATGGTGAGTACAAGGACCAGTCTTAAAGGAGGAGCTCTATGATTCCATTTGTAGGACATCTAGAATAGGGAGTCACCGAGAAGGATTTGTGGCTGGAGCACTTGGTGGAAAGTGAAAAATGCCTGCTAATGGGTGCAAGCTTAGGGGACGATGGGGATATTCTGAAATTAGATACCTGTACACACTGAACATTATGCCTTACATTGGCGTATGCATTGTACTTAATTAGATTCTTTTCTAACTATGCAGGATTGATGCACAAGTGCCTTCAATTCCCCCGCCAGAATGTTCCCTTTAAAGACCTATGTCTTCGTAATCTTTGGTGAAAGGAGCTTGGTAAATGCCTGGAGTGGAGCCAGCTGATGTGTTCAGGTCTTTGGAAGAGGTTGGCCTGGGACAGGCTGCACCTCGCAGCTCACATCAGCCCTGAGGCCGCTCTACAGATTAGTTACATTCAGCTGCAGTTAGGGATCTCCTGGCTGTACTTCCCTTGAGAAGCAAGGAATAGGTGACTGGTAATTCCTGCATCCTACTGTGGACAGATGACGCAAACTGTAATAATATCCCAGAGTTTCCTGAAGAAGCCGGGAAGTCTACATCAAGAGAGTTCTTTGAGTTTCCCTTCAACCTCTCCTGCTTTATCCTCAGCTTTTCAAAGCATTGCAGTATGTGTAAGGGAGGGTTGATTCTGCACACTTTGTGAGCACAGTAGGGGTAAGTTTGGATGGTTGCCCTTTCCTGAGAGTGTAGGTATCTGCTTTAGACTTTCCAGTTTGGCTAAGTCCATGCCAGCAAACTCATCTGCACTGGAAAGCTGAGGATCTTGTAGGAGTCAAATATCCCTGAGCTCAGTTGAATGACAGAATTTCAACAAAGTAGTTAAATGCCCTAATAGACTTTTGTTTGAAATTTATGAACGGGCAGCATCTCATCTAAGAAAGCAGCACTGGTCCTGCAGAATTGCTGTCTTAGTGAGGAGACTTGAGCAAACAGAGACAAGGAAGCTTCATTGCAGGCAACTCCGCATTGAATTCTTTCAGGCCATTTGCAGCCTCAGTCAGACGATGGCTGAAGCCAGCCAGTCCTTCTCTCTTGATAACTCAGAAGCTCACATGACCAATGCAGTTTAGGTTTAGTCTGTGGATTGGTCTGTTGGAACTGAGTGCAGAAGTTCAGAGCAAGAATTTGAGAGGCCTTATGTTCTACAGGAAAAAATGTCTCTATTACATTTTTTTTAAACTATTCACTTTACATCCCAATATCAGCCTTCCCCTACACACAAATTGTCCCCACACTCTCCACTCCCCTTCTCTGAGAAGGAAAAGCCCACCTCTGGGCAACCCCCCCCCTCCCAAATCAAGTCACTGCAGAACTCAGTACATCCTCTCCCACTGAGGCCAGACAAAGTTGCCCAGTTAGGGGAAGCCAACAGGAAAACGATTTACAGTCATATCAAAAGATGTGTCCCTACAAAGAAATGAAGTCACTGTAAGACCTAGTAGTATGGTCTACTAGGTCCATACAGTTCAGCGCATCCTTTCCAAAAGCCTGTTGCACTTGCATACACAGATACCAGTTTCTCAGTCTTTGATGACTTCTAGAGCCTTCTCACTTCAGGTTCTCCACTATCATTGGCACATCTAAGAATCATTTTGTTCTGAACTAGATCTCCTTTTGGTAAACATTTTTCATTCTGTAGAAGTCACTGATGAAATGACAGTCAATTTAGAGCTGACTGTCCTTGAGGCTGTGTCTGCTGTTGGAACATGCATTCCTCACAGGCTGTTAGCAGATCTCCCACAGCTCTCTCCTTCTGGGTACTCAAGGATGCAGCACATGGCAGGGCTTTATAGATAACACTGAGTCCATTTGAAATGGACTCTTGCTTTGTAGCCCCAGCTGACACTGAATTTTCCATCTTCTTACCTTGTTTCTTATTATTGAGTTATAAGAGACTTTTAAAATACATTCTCAGTGTGGTCATTTATTTCAGATATGTTTTGTATATAACTGTTGCATCTGATGTCTTTCTTTGTGTGTTTGCCTGTGCGTGGGGGTGTCTACATTTTCTTTCTCTCTCTCCCACCCTCCTCTGTACTCCTTCCCTCTCCTCCTCCCATCTCACTCCTCTTTCCCCTGACCCAAGGCTGATAAAGATCAATCAGTAAGTGTTGTGTTGTAATTTAAGAGATTCTTGCCTAACTGAAGGGCACTAAGATTTCCCCCTAGTTTTCAAGGTATTTTATAGTTCAGACCATTTGAGTTTTATGGTTCAATTTAAGTTTGAACGTGGTGCGTCTAGATTCCAGTTCTATTTGATCAGGCTACACCCTCCCCCATTTAATTGTATTTATACCTTGTCAATAGGCCAACAAGTGGGGGTTATTTCCCAACTCTATTATGAAAAATTAACTAAGTACAGAAGCATTTCAGACACTTTTTACTACAACTGGAGTGCGGTGGTGTGCCAGCATCCAGTGGAGCAGGACAGGAGGGCAGCAAGCACAGTGCCCATAAGCCCTGCTCTGAATCCAAACATCAGGAGTGCTACTCAGGAGCCTTGCCTTAAATCTATACAGTAGTTTGAAAGAAGATTATCATTTTAGGTATACAGAAAAATTTATCCTGGAATAATAATGTATATATTACTTCCTTAGATCTTTAAATTTCCCTAGCAAATTTTATGACTTTCCCTATAAATATTGTACTACTTAATTTTTTTATGTCATCGTGAATTTCTTTTAATTTCATGTGTAATATTTTGTGACTAGTATATAGATTAAAATGGAGTTTTGCCCATTTATCCTGAGTCCCATGATGTTGCTATACATCTCTATAAATTCCAATCTTTAATGAATCCTTTATAATATACTTTATATATCATTGGGTCATTTGCAAATAAAGATAGCTTAATTCTTTCTTTTTAATCTACATGGATTTATGTTTTGTCTTGTTTTACTGGCTAGTATAATATTGAATAGAAGTGGTAAAAATGTCCTGCCTTTTACCCAGTTTTAAAGAGAAAACATCTGTTTTTCACTATTAAGTCTGATAAGTGTTTTAAACTCCAGCTTTCCTAGTTAATGGAGGATTTCTCTGAGTATGTTTTTAATGTCTGTTTAGATTATTATTTTGACTCTTTTTTGCATATGTACCACACTGATTGACTTTTTTGAGTATTAAAGCACTTGCATTTCTGGATCAAACACACTTGGTTATAGTATGTCTTTCTTTTGTATCTTGTATCAGTTTGCAAATGTTTTTATTATGACATAATTTAATGAAAGTCACCTGCTTAAAGTATATAATTTCAACAGCTTTTAATATTTTGTTGTGGCTGTACAGTGATCACCATGACTAAATCATTTCCGCTGAGGCAGTGTAGCCTCTTCCTCAGGACCTAACAATGACTAATGCATGCTCTATTGCTTCAGATCTGTCACTCATGTATATTTCTTATAAATGAAATCATAAATACTTCGTTTTGTGGTTAGAATTTTGGTTAGTATAGTGATTTCAAGACTTATTATATACTGTAGCAAATATCAGTACTTCATTCCTTTTTAATGTACATAATATTCATTATAAAGATATATATTGTTTATATAGCTGTCAGTCTGGGTTTATATTGATTGATAGTCTGGGTTTAGTTTGATATTAGTTTAAATAATAGTGCTATCTACATTTATATATAAATGTTTGTTTAAATGTTTAGAAATATACATAGGATTCTCTAATACGTCTGTTCAACTTTTTAAACTTTTATTTCATATGCATTGGCATTTTGCCTCCATGTATGTCTGTGTGAGGGTATCAAATCCCCTAGAATTAAAGTTACAGACAGTTGTGAGCTGCTATGTGAATGCTGGGAATTTAACCCAGGTCCTCTGGGATACCAGACAGTGATCTTTACTGCTGAGTCATCTCTTGAGCACCTGTGTTCAACTTTTAAAAAGATTTACTTATTTAGTATAGTGTTCTGCATGTATCTATGCCTGCACACCAGAAGAGGGCACCATATGGTGCTCATAACCATGTGGTTGCTGGGCATTGAACTCAGGGCCTCTGGGAGAGCCTCTGAGCCATCTCCCCAGTCCCTGTGTTCAACTTTTAAATGACAAATTGTTTGTGACCCATGATAAAGCATGTAGTTTAAGTGAGCTGTACCAGAGACTGGAAATGGCACACACTTCGTCCCAGTATTTGTGGAGCACTTTTGGAACTTTCTGAAGAACTTGTTAATATTGGTCTATCAGTATCAGAGATCATAGGTTATGAAATACCCAGCGCAAGCCCATGAAAGCCCTTCCTCCACATGGGAATAAAGACAGGGATGATGACCAAAAAGATCTGGAGGAGTTTTTCACTATAGATGGAGGTTGTGTTCGTAGGGCAGCAATTGCCTGCATTTTTATTTCCTTAAGCTGTATTTTCTTTTTTGATTTTCTGCTGAATGATACACTGTTTAAAACAACAACAACAACAACACCGCTGTCTTCTTTTAACAGCTTCCTCCTTCTCCCCACCCATAGTCCGAGATCAACACTAACTTTTCTTTTTCTAAGAATTTACTACTTTAGATTTCAATATGAAACCACACAGCATTTGTCTTTTTGGAATTGCCTTATTTCACAGCAGGATGCCTACAAGCTTCCTTCCTGTTGAAGTATATGGTAGGATTTCTTTCCTGTTCAAGGATAGATAATGTTCCACAGTATGCCTACACACATATTACATTTTGCTTACATGTGCATCTATAGATGAAAGATGGTTTTCAACTCTTGGCTGTTTGAACCTAAGTATTCTATGAACCTAGGTGTACATATACCTCTTTGAGTCCTGGCTTTGAGCTGTACCCACAAGTGAGATTGCAGGATGATGTGGTGGTTTCAATGTTTTTGAGGAATTTTTTCTATAGTGATTTTTCTATAGTGACGTGTCCACTTTACAGGCTTACCAACAGTACACAGTGTGCCATCCATTTTTCCAGTCTCTTGAATGCCTGTGGATACTTTTTTTCTTTGTTTTTCAAAGTAAATATCCAAAGGGTGTGGGATAATATCTAAAAATTTTATTTTTTAATTATGTGTATATGTGTGTAACTGCAGAGGTTTATGTATGCGTATTGTGGGTATCTATTAAGGCCAGAAGGGGAGTTGGGTTCCCTGGAGCTGTGTTTACAGGTAGTTCTGAGCCACGTGACAAGTTTGAGAACCAAACTTAGCTCCTCGAGGAGATCAGTAAGTGCTCCTCACTGAGCCATCCATTCAGTCCCGCAGTGTGGTTTTGATTTGCATTTCTTCAATGTTAAACACTTTTTCATATCTGTTAGGTATTTGCACAGCATCCTTGGAGATATCCAAGTCCTTTGCCCTTTTTAAATTAAGTTGCTTTTGTTTTTGTAAAGTTGTAGCTCTTTCTATATTCTGGTTATTTACCCTGTAACAATACAGGATTTTCAGGTACTTCCTCCCCATTTTGATGATATGTTTGAAGGCCAGAGGTCAATGTTGGTGTCTTTTTCAATCATTTTCCTAATTTGTTTTTTCAGACAGAGTCTCTAACTGACCCCGGGCCTCAGCAATTGGTAGAATGGCTTGGCCAGCAAGCTCCAAGGATCCTTCTGTCCTTGTTCTGTCCTTCCTGGTGCTAGGATTATAGGTGTGTGCTGTCGCGCTCAAAGGCCCTTGAGTATTTTCAGCTGCTTTAGTTTTCAAAGTTTGGAGATTTGTATTTTACATCCTTAGTCAATTTCATTTTGACATTTGGTGCAAAGCATGGTCTTTATTGTTTTGCACATGAGTATCAAGTCTCCTAACAGCACTAGTTGAATAAGCTGCCATTTCCCTTTGAATTCACTTGGTATCCTACTTTAAGGCCACTGACCATATATACACGAGGGTTTGTTACAGGCTTTCTGATGCATTGTGCTGTGACCGTCTTCATGCTAGTGACGTTTCCATTGCTGTAACTATAATATGCTTTGAAATCAGGAATTATAAGTCCTCCAAGTTGTTTCTTCTTCTAAAAGAAATGTATTTTGATGATCAAAATCCATTCCTTTCTCCACTCTGGTTGTAGCTTCAGACTTTGTCCAGTGCGTAATGCTGGTCCCGAGTCTAGAATGTCTGATGGGGTCCCACCAAGACTAATGGACTTGCCAGAGCAAACTCCCAGCAGCAGGTCCAGAAGCTGGGAGGAGATGG
>JADRCC010570102.1:0-11898 GCA_019843855.1 Hylomyscus alleni | reverse complement strand
GAGAGAGAGAGAGAGAGAGAGAGAGAGAGAGAGAGAGAGAGAGAAAGAGAAGAAAACACATGTCAGGTTCGAACACATACAAGTTCCTAGGATAACACACATACCTTAAATACAGATGCCATGTGTCCAGAGCCCCAGTCTCTGCCACAGCCATATGCCAGATTCATTTCCCAGGAATTATTATAGGTGAGATAACCCCATAGAGTACCCATTGTGAGGTAGATACGTCATCACAATTACATCTTCTCTCTTCCTTAGAGCTAATCCTGAAGAAAACCTAGTGGTTAGAGATGTATTGTTTCCAAGCAGAAACCCAAGTCAGCTTTATTCTAAAAAATTTAAATTATTGCTGTTGCCTTGAACTGTGCTGTCAAAATACACTATTCTTTGAAAACTTCATATTTGTATTTTAGACTTCTATGATATTATTTCTCAATAGAAGCTAACTGTTTATAGTCTGTTTGGGAATGCTGTTTTATGCCAATTGATTTTAATCTCCAGGACTAGAACACATTGGGAATTCAAAATGTTTTCTAATATTTTATAGGGGCCTTAAGGGAATTTCTACATTAGAGTCTAAAGTTGATGTGAGCACATTTGAAGACTCATTTCTTTTCTTTTTATCGAAGATGCTTCATTTTGATGCTTTTGCATGATCGCCATTTGGTCAATCTTTCCCCTTGAGCACGCTGTCCTAAGAAACAAATGCATGATTTTTTTTCACTATTTGGCTGACCACTCCCTCACCACTACTGAGAACAACAACCTTGTCTATGTTAAATTGGAGTGTTTGTCTTGTGTGGTCACCACCTTTGAAAGTTCTGGCTTGTAAGGTGGTAAAGTGTCTCTACAGACTGGCACATTTTCACCCCCAGGGAACTCTGAAGTTAACTGAGATCCCCTAAAACAAGTCTGGTGATTTTTCTTCTTTGTGCTTTTATTGTTTTGTAAGAGTAAATACATAATATATCAATAAGTCTTTATTATTAATCTCCAAAAAGATTTAGAACTAAATGTTCATAATTTTACTCCCTGCTGAGCCAAGGCATACTGTTGCAGGAATTAAAAAAAAATGAATCCACCCCACAAACTCACTTTCCCACCCGGTCACGTCCCGGTTGGCTCTTATTATTCTCTCCCAGCTATTAAAAACATCTCACTCACATGCAACTCTTTACAAATCCCCACAATCATTCATCTAAATAGTGCCTAAGATCCTGTAAGTAAAGCATGACTCTTAAGACCTTAATATCCAATCGGATTTAAATAATAATAAAATCACAATTTATAAGATGCCAATACAATCATTTCAGAACCAAATAATAAAGACAATATTCTAACCCAGTTAATCTATTTTGTAAGAACCTTTGCTTGGTTGTATAACCTCGTGGGGTCTGGCTTGTCCTAGTCTCTCTCCATGATAACAACATTTTGCCTCCTGCTCCTGACCTTTTTCCTCCTCCAACTCTAGCTCCACTGCTCTATTCCTGTCCAGTCACAGGCCTGGTGCTGCCCTAATGTGATTGGACAGAGAAAATGCTACACTATCATACAATTTTGATTTTTAAGGCTAATTCTAGGGCTCTGAACCATTTCATTTTAAGGATCTATGTGCTACTTATGGAAACTCTTCTAAACTAATGAGGTTAACATTTTGGACATTAAAATTAATTTTAAGTAGACACTGAGACAACAAGACAACATATTGCACTAAATGGAAACTCCCTGAGGACTGAAAGCCCCATGAGGATACACAATGTCACCAGCCCCTCAGACCTCCAAGGGGAAGGTCTTAGTTCTGAATGGGCTGAGGGGGAGTTTAAGGATTTGAGGATGAGGTCAGAGAGCAAAGCAAGAGGCATTCTAACCAAGGTCCCAAATAGGGAAACACTCAGATGTAAAAAAAAAAAAGAAACAAAATCCAGAGTAATGCAAAGATGTATATTGCAAAGTTTTTAATGTAATGGGGAGAAATGAGCAAACGCCGATGCATGTTTCTCACACATGGCTGAAGCTCACTTCAGAGGGTGACTAAAGCGGCAGGGATGGTTCAGTGGGTATTGCACTTACCCTATAATCATGAGGATTTGAGTTTGGATGCCTAGGGTCTAGGTAAAGCCAGACACAACAGCATATCTGCAGTCTTACTGTAAGCCAGGAGCTAGAGAAAGCAGAACGCCCAGGAGACTGCCCACCAGCCTGTCGGCAAATGCACTAGGATGCAAGACCCTGTCTTAAAGAAGGTACGCGCTTGGGACACCTGAGACTGTCCTCTGATCCATGTGCTGTGCATGTGCTTGTCCACTCAAGCCCATCCCTAGTCCACTCAAGCCCATCCCTAGTCCTCCCCACCCCACACAGGTGAAAGTAAAACATCATAAAGTAACATTCAGCTCTTATTAAATAATTTTATGTAAAGTTTACTAATCACTGAAGTAGATCTACAGCAAATATTTCACATGCTTACATTCAATTATATATACAAAACTATACTCTAATTTGATATTCCATATTAGTTATCATTTAGTTTGAAATAAACAAAAAAAAAGGTGCTCTATCTGGGTTTAGTCTTCACAGAAATATTTTCTTATACAGAACTCTAATAATGATGACCACTGGGCTTGAGAATCTACCTTTCATTTCTTAAAAAATTAAAAATTAAAATATAATTACATTACCTCCCTTCTCCCTCTCCTCCCTCACACCCTTCTCATGTCCTCTCCCTCTGAGAAGAAGAGAATCTGTATTGATAACCACAGGAGAAGTCTGGACCACACCTCAAAGCTCAGGGCTAAATATGATGATTTTGCCACATTAACCTCCACATGCTTGCTCCTTGTTCTCCTAAATCTAGAGTATAATCTATATGTTCACCATTAATGATCTCATCACTGTTCCTTTCTGCCATCCCAGTTATCTAAGATTCGGTAAAACAACAGAACTGATAGAATGAACATATATGGTATTTATTAAACTTGGGCTTGGAATGTGATCTGAGGTAAGGTTTCTTGATTAAAGAATTTTATCACAGCAACAGAGAAATAACTAATATAGTGCCTGCAAACATTTGCAAAGAAACAAAAAATGTGTATGTGTGTAAAAGTGTGTATAATTAATTTTTATTTTATGTACACGGATGCTTTGCCTGCATGCATGTATGAATGCATGTACAAAGGTCATGCCTGGGACCCTTAGAGACCAGAAGATGGCATCAAATCCTCTGGGACTCTGGCTGGAAATGGTTGTGAGTCACCATATAGATGCTGGGAATCCAACTTGGCTACAGTGGAAGATCAGCTGGTGCCCTTAACTCCTGAGAAATCTCTCCAGCGCCTTTTTTAAAGATTTTTTGAACAAATTTCTTTCTTTGATCTTTGTTTCAATATCTTTCTAAAATCTGTTAATTTATACATGTTTGCATCCCTACAAATGTTGTGAATATCGACATTCTTGTCTTAATAAGAGAATATATCCCTGAAACCAAACCTAATCAATGAACCAAACAAACAGACAAAAAATCAAAATGAAAACTCAGAGATGTTCACCAGGCTGTTTGAACGCCTTTGAAGGCCATCTACTTTCCATTGCCTCAGGCGCTACACTGAGCAGGACCTTGGACAGGGCCCATGCCTTGCAGCCTGGGGGCCTGGCTTTTTACAGGCCACTTGATCTCAGGAAGCTTCCTTCTCAGGAGAGGCTCCGCTCTGCTGCCCTCTACTTTCCTCAGTGACCTCTGAGCCCTCTTCCCGCGGAGCAGGGTTCTGCTAACGCTGTGACCAACACACAGAGGAATCACTTTTTGTTTTCGTTAGTAGATGACACATTAGAGAGGTCATGGGAAAAGAGCACATCACTTCCACATGCCACTCACCCGTAAGTCCTTCTCCCATGCTTGCTGTGGTGCTCCAGGATCATTAGATCTAAAGTCCATTTCCAGGAGATTTACTGCGAACACGGTGGCTATGTTCACAGAATGAATGCACGGGGCCATGTTTTCATGGAGGCCCCTGAAGAAGTGGTAATATTTCAACCAGGTGTTTTTAGTTGTGTTGAAAGACAGCAGCCCTAGCTCATCAAATACACATTTATCAGGGGGTATGCTGGCATATACCTCTCACCTTAGCACATGCAAAGCAGGTGCAGTAGGATGCCAGGTTTAGCTGAAGGCTGGGGCTGGGAATATTCTTCAGTAATAGATCAGGTGTTTACTAGATACAAGGCTCTGGAACCAGCTCCCAGTACTGCAAAATAAAGTCTGTCTCATTCCATATACAATAATTTAGGTAAAAACAATCTTAGGATGTCATAGGTGGAGTTAGAGTGTCTTCATGTTAAACTGAGAATATAAAGGTTTTGACCCAATATTTTTGGTAGGCTGAGACAGGAGGATTGCTAAGAGTTTCTACATGGAAAAATTCTGTCTAAAAGAAAACATTTAATAAGGAAAGAAGGATGGAGGGAATAAAGAAGGAAAAAGAAAAGGAAGATAGGCAGACAGACAGATGGACAGACAGAAGGAAGGGAGGGAGAGAAGCAAGGAGGGGGAGAGACAGACAGACAGACAGACAGACAGACAGACAGACAAAGACAGAGAGAAAAATGAGAAAGAATGGGTCAGTTACTTTTTTGTAATAAAACCTCATTTTTCACTTTTCTTTCTTTTTAATTGAGACAGAATCATATACTGTAGCCAAAGCTTATGCCCAAACTTATATCACTTGTGTACATTCTCCCACCTCACTATCTAAAATGCTGGCATGACAGGCATGTGCCTCCATGTCTGACTCTGAATATTTCATTGTTAAGTGCATTGCTTTTCCTTACTTAACAATTTGAATGCCTAATAAACTGCAACGAACTCATGTGCATTTACTTATGAAGCGACCAAATGTTTCTGCGTGTGGCACAGTGTACCCACAAGAAGGAAGACAGGGTTAGAACTGGGGTCCTACAGCTCAAGTGTTATTGGCATTTATTATTGTTACACAATAAACTTCCTGGAGGGGGAGCAAAGGGGGGAAAATAACTCTGTTGGAAAACTGTTTTTCTAGGCCTTGTGTGGTTTGTAGTGGGGACTTGTGCGCTGTCCTTCAAACTCTGAATGACAGTGTTCCTCTGCAGTACTCAGAGGCTTCATCCAGGGAGGACAGGAAGCAGAGAAGACACACAGGGGTAACGGTCAGAATCCTACAGCAAAGACAGAAAGCACCGTGGCTAGAGAAAACCAGTGTAGAAAATGAGGGAGGTCCAGACAACAAAGCAGAAAAACTCTAGGAAAGGAAGCAGCAGGCATGCGAAACCGCATGGAGGTGCCAACCGCAAGGGAGATCGATTGTTAACATCTAGGAGAGGCCAGCTGAGCCAGAGTTAGCAGAAAAGGGCAAATTTACATTTTGAGCCAAAATACCATTTTTCTTTTTAAACCCCTGTGTGGCCCACCAGGGAGCTCACTTCAGCCTCCCTGGAAAAAAAAAAAAAAAGGGCGGCCTGGTGTCAAGGGTTTTCTTTCTGCTTTTTAAAAGCATATTTATGTGGGAGCTTACTTTCTCCCTGGCAAACAGAATATCAAACCATCAGGACCCAGTTTAATATATGCAACTGCCAAAATAATATCAGAGAGAAAGTACAAGTTATAAAAACACTGCACTCTGTTTTGAAACATTACCTAGAGAATTTAGTCACTAAAACAGGTCCTCAAACGAATTGTGGAGAGGTAATTGTTGTGACTGGAGTGTGTAGTCTCTGTGGCATTGTCCTGACATACATGCTGCTCCTGTGGTAACCAACTTCGAAGTATATAGCTGTGTGAACAGCGGGGGCCCCAGATGGCAGCCCTGTGGGAAAATGAATGATTGACATGTTAACCAAGTCAGACTCTCTGGTGGCTTTGAGTGACAACCAGCTGAAAGCAAAGACTGATGTAGCCCAGGGAATTATGTGGTTGGAGTGTTAAAGTGCCCATAGGCTCATGTTGAATGTGTAACCTCATACTGGTGTGGTATTTTGGGACACTGTAGAAAATTTAGGAAGTGAGATTGACAGGAGGAAGTCAGTCACTTGGGGGTTGGTCCTTGAAGGCATCTAGTCCCTAGCTACTTCCTGTTTCTCTCTTGTTGTATCTTGACCTGCAGTGAGTTGGGGAACTGGACTCTGCCACTTTCCATCACCAGGATGGACTGATACCTTAGACATCATCAGCCTGAAGAACCTTTTCTATCTCTTAAGTTGTTAGCTATCTGGACATGGTAATGGAAAGTCGGACCATGCCTTATTTTGAATTTTATTGCTGTGAAGAGACGCCATAATAAAGGAAACTCTTATAAGTAAAATATGTAATTGGGGTTGGCTTACAGTTTCAGAGGTTCAGTCCATTACCAACAAGGTGGGAAGCATGGCAACATGCAGGCAAACTCAGTGCTGGAGAAGGAGCTGAGAGTTCTACATCCCAATCCAAAGGCAGCCAGAAGTCTGTCTCCCAGACAGCTGAGAGGAGGCTTTGGATCACAATGGCCAGACCTCAAAGCCTGCCTTCATCGTGACACACTTCCTCCAACAAGGCCACACCTCCTAATAGTGCTACTACCGATGGGTCAAACATATTCAAACCACTGCAGACTTGTTACTAGAGGCGGTGTCTTTGTAAAGGGAAAATGGGCATGTGTCTGATACCAACAGCACACCGTAGTCAGGGCTGACACCTGGCTGCTGGAGTTACCTGGAGAAATAAGCTTCTTGAATAAGGATCCTGAGGAGACTGTAGACCTTCCCTAGCATAATATTTAATCTCTGTCAGCCAATACTAGGGGCTACAGTGTATGTTTTTATAAAAGAAATCCCATAGTCACATAGTCAGTGATTTTTCCTTATTTTGCTTTATGTTTTTAAGCTGTGTGTGTGCAGGGCATGGTGGGGTGAGGGGGGTATTCTCACCATGCTGCCCAATATGGTCTCAAACAGCTGAGATCAAAGGAGCTCCCTGCCCCCACAATGACATATAGCCTCCAAAAAGGCCACACCCACTCCAACATTGCCAAACCTCCTAATAGTGCCATTCTGTGGCTCAAGAATATTCAAACTACTATGCCACCAATGGACAGGGTGCACCCTGCCAACTTCATATAATTTTTACAAAAGCCCAAGGCAAGTGTTCAGTCCCACAGGAATATCTGTGCTTTTATTCAGCCCAAGACAAACACTTCTGCTTCTTAGACTCTAATTACTGCCTTTGCATCCAAGAAGATGTGTATATTTATTTACCAAATATAGGTTTAAGTGATATAACTTTTAAAGAGTTAACAGTTAACCCAGGAATGAAACAATAACAACAACAAATTATAGCACTAGCCTGCTATTAAAATAAAGTGAGAATGAAAAAGAAAAATCTATTTTAAATCATTTTTTGTAAATGCAATTGAAGTCATGTAAGAGAGCCCTGACTTCTTTTCTTAATTGAGTATCATCCAGGGGATATTAAATGCCTTAAACTGGGCTCCAGTCTCTGTCAGTCTGTCCAGGGCACTGTCATATGATCCTCCACCTGTGAACCCCAGGCCATGTGTCCTCCCTGGAGTACACCTCTGCACATGGTATCCCTCCCCTTTTCCCCCTTTGCCTTACATTTTTCAGGTTAATTTCCAGTATGACTTTCTGGGAGGTGAAAATCTCTGGGAGTATGGGGTTTGTGGTATGCCTCCACACACCCTACACATACGTCCAGCTAGCCTGTGCTCATTTATAAATGTGTGTGAAAGGCACACATTTGCTGAGAGCCCAAGGCTGTGAAGGGGTGGTTCTTATCCTGCATCTCCTCTACTTAGGTTTGCAGAGCCCATGGTAAAATATTAGACCTCATGTAGGAAGGAATGGGGGCTTGCCCTTCTTCATATTAAGAAGCCCTAAGCTGTTATAACGTTATTAACGTGGCCAGTTCTATTAGACATCCTTCGTTTGCAGCTCTAGACTGGAGTCTTTGGGGTCCTTTTCCACTCAGACCAGGTTTCCAGATATCCCTATCTTTTAAGGATATGCAGGGCCAGATCATGACAAAAGGGATATTTTTCCCTAGCCAGTCAGGCAGTCTTTTCATCTTACCAGCACATGTGGCACCACATGTTTACACGCTGAGCTAGATAGGAAAGAGACCACGAATCTCAGAGTTCTGTGAATGAGAAGGAAGCTGACCTAGCCAAGAGAGATGAAGGTTTGGTATAGGAATGAGATGTAAGACTGAGCCCAGCTGAGCACATAAAAGAGAATTTCGGGCACCTGAGAGAGAAGCTTGTCTCTCATAGGCCATGCCTTCCTTCATTCTCAATTAAAGCTTCCATTGATTTCCCATGCATCCATTCATTACTTATGGTTCATATCTCTGTCTATAGTCCTTGGTACCACTGAAAACATCTCTTCAATCTGAACCCCTGTTCCCTTATCACTGTGAGTAAGGTGACCACAGAAAGTCTGAAGAGCCATGTGGAGACACCAAGAGCACAGCTAGTGCAGGCACGAGCCCTGGGCCTCAGACATCCAGGGAGCATTGTCATGGGCCACTCACCCCAGTTTCCTGTTGCCCCCATGGTCCCACTAGTAGGAGCCTCTGAGTATCAGCATCTCTGTCAGGACCATGATCCCAGGGCTGTTAATGTGGCCTACACATAAGAGTCTTTCCCCCAGATCTGCCCCATACCACCCACCCAAGACACCAGATACCTGTGCTGCAGAGACATTATATACACACATTCTACCTGTCACATTTCCCAGAGGTCATCCACAGGCAGCAGATGGAAGCATCTTTATGAGTCTTTGAAGAATGTGGGGCTGGATCTGGTGATGATGGAGTATGAACATGCTGGTCCTTTTGGCTCTTGAGTCATAGGAAGTGAGGTCATGTCTATTATGTGTACTCATAGGGTGAGGTCTAGAGAACGCACATTCAGCATTTCCCAATCCCCCCGACACCATGAACAGGAAGATGCTATTAAAAGCATCCTTATATTACAGCTAACTTATAGCATAATATTTGAGTCTATGCTGAGTTACAAGTGATCCCCAGAGGAAAACATGACTTTAAGATTCTTTCCTAGTAATGTCCATTGAGTCACCTTGGCTGGTTGCCTGACGCTCTAGAAAAAAATGTAGAAAAAAATCTAGAAACTCCTTTCCTCACAGACAAACTTGCGTCTCCTGGATGTGAGTTCTGTCAAGCTGATAGTGTTATCTGTCATGGGAACTTACTGTGTTCTCTGTGCAGGTGATGAATCTGAGAATAAAAATCAGATGCTCTTCCAGGCAGTGGTGGCACACAACTTTAATTCCAGCACTTGAGAGGCAAAGGCAGGCAGATTTCTGAGTTGGAGGCTAGCCTGGTCTACAGAGTGAGTTCCAGGACAGCCAGGGCTACACAGTGAAACCATGTCTCAAAAACAAAACAGACAAAAAACAAAAACAACAACAACAACAACAAATTAGATGCTCCAGGAGTGAACTTCATAGTTCCAAATGTGTGAGGTCAGTAGATACCACAGCAAGAGAATGGTGGATGTAAGTTATTCTAGAATACCAGCTGTGGGGACAGGATAGACATCTAGCAGTGTCGTCCGGATATGTTCTGTCTATAGCCAACTTTAGTGGCTTGCCATGGACAGTAGTAGCAAACACATTGACTTTCACCTTACATGTGTTTAGAATAAATAGTGAGGGCTGACAAGTGGGAGCAGAGAAGTTGGGTGATGAAGTTGGACCACATCTGCCCTCTACCCATGGACTAAGCTTAATTCAGTTTAAAGCACAGCCAGCTCTCTAGTGCCTTTTTGTTCCCATTTTTGGGGCATGTCATAATTGGGTCATAATTTGTTCCAATGAAAGCACAGCAGCCAATTTTAAACAAAGCTTTGTAGGCTGCCTCTGTGCTATCAGTTGAGACTTTTCTGCCCTGTCATTATCTCCCCAGCATTAAAACTGTTCTTCAGAAAGTAAACTAGAGAGAGACGGAGGATGAGGACCCAAATTAGCCACTACATACATGTATACATGTGCAACAGTGCATGTGCGCGAATACACACACACACACACACAAACACACATAGACATGAACACACACATATACATGAACACATATACACATATGTATCTCCCAGTCAAATGAATAATAAATGCTTCAAAATGAGAAAACAAAATATCTGGCTGCATACTGTGCACAATGCATTCACCTCCTTAGACATCAACCAAATGCAGAGATGTTAGACATTGATGTGTAGAAGTATATCTCCAAACATAAAATTTACATGCTCTGAAGTAGTATCAAAATTTTATATGAATGAATTTAGCATCACTGTACAGTAGCATCAGTTTAAAAAGCAGGACAGGGGCTGGAGAGAAGACCCAGCAGTTAAGAGAGCTTCCTGCTCTCCCAGAAGATGAGAATTCTAGGCATTTATACTGATCAACTCAAATATCATGTAACTCCAGCTCTGAGGGATTGGATTTTCTCTTCTGGCCTTTACTGGTACTGTATCCATGTAGAAAACACACACACACACACACACACACACACACACACACGCACACACACACACACAAATCTATATACTTACTAAATAAATAAGTAAATAATACATGAAATAAATCTGTAAATTGTGCTTCTGAGATTGAAGTAAATTGGTTTGTACACTGGGCACACAATCCACAGATACTCAGTACACCTCACTCACCACTCCTGGTGCTAACTGTAGTGTTTCATGTTTTATGAAGCATTTATGGCTTCCCAAAGTAAAGTTATTTTAGAGTAGATGCAAACTGATAGAATACTTATGAGAACTACTGTATGAAATCTGACTGCCTTTCCCCCACTTACCAACCCCATGTACTTTCTCCCGTGCTCTCTAGAAGCACTCAACTCTTCTTGCCCAGCCCCAGCACTCAACTCTTCTTGCCCAGCCCCTCCCTCTCCTTTTCCCTCTTCCACCTCCTCTACTTTTCCTTGTCTTTACACCCAAACAACTCTTTATCTCTATCTTTATCTACTGGTCCTTAGAATATAATGAATATTTTACAGTTTCTGCACTGGAATTCTCTAATTCATGGAATTTAATACATTTATCAGATGGCTTCACTCCACACGAAAACAGCACCAAAGGTTTCAACAATGTCATATAGCACACAGTAGCTGCACCAGGTTTGACTCCAGATTCATCTGCAGCTCCTGTAGCCTGAGTCTTTTGGGGTCTAAATAGCCTTTCCTCTTATCTATATTTTCTAGCATAGATATTCTAGAGAGTTTGGGCAACATGGAGGCCTCTATTTAAGTCTAAGATGAAGGATGATATTATCCCACCAGTTTGTCAGGCCATGGAAGGGTTCCCCATGAGGTCTGTACTTGAGTATCAGAGTCCTTTCAGAGGATTGCAGAGAGAGCAGATGGAGGGCTTCCAGAAACATGTCTGGCCCTTGATTGGAAAGTATGAATGGCAAAGTGTAATGATTGGTAGGTTCTGACTTTCTATCCATCTCACCCTTGAGGTCATCACCCACTTTCCCACATCCCAAACTGAACCACAAGTATGGACCCAGAATTCAGGGGAGCTGCATGAAGAACATCAGAGCAGATGGAGAGGCAAAGAGAGGTATACAGAGGTCTCTGTGGAGATTGGCCCTGGCCTCCTGAGGAAGGGGATGTGCCTGTGTGAAGGCTTTCCGAGAAGCAGTGATGAGCAGTGGCCTGGAGGATGCTAGAAGCAGGAACAAGGAAGTGACTCTGTTGGTGGCTTCCTAACCACCATTCAGGACAGTCCTGCTGAGTACTGGTAAAGTTATTTGTTCCTTGTGAGATGCTAATCTGAGACATTAGTTCTTCTTTCATCATGACTTCTAAATGGACAGATAGTTATTCACATCTTAAGAGAA
>JADRCC010570098.1:0-10099 GCA_019843855.1 Hylomyscus alleni | reverse complement strand
CTAGGAAGTACAAGGCAGGAGCATACACTTGTACATCACTGCACATGAATGTATCTGTAGAGCAGCACACGCACACATACACACACACACACACACACACACACACGTCTATTTCTGAAGTGCTACAAAATGTCAGCTTGGTAAGAACTGATGTACTATGACTGCAGTGTAAACTGATGAGTATCTACAGCAAAGCACATGGATGTATTTGTGGAGCTCTGGTTTTTAAGAACAGAAGCATACATGTATTAAGGAGTAGAGCAGTGAGCCAGGATGGGCAAGAACTCTCTGCAACTGGATGTAAAAGGGACAGAAGGAAGAACCATCGTAATACTAGTGTTGACAACATGGATGTAGTAGAATGGCAGTGATCATAGATTTCCTAGATGAGAATATTTTTGTAGCACTGCACCTTGACACTGACACACTAGTGCACACTGATGCCCTAGTGTCGGGTACAACGTGGCTGCAGAGGGGACAGCATGACATGGCCATCAGGGCGTGGGTCTCCTCATGTGTGGACAGTGATGTAGGCATTAAGCTTGTTTGTATAATAATGTATATATTTTACTTCATGTTCCTCCTTCAGGAATGTTCTCTCTACCAAGAGACTCCATAATAATCAGACTCCATATAATGACTCCATAAGACTCAATATAATCACTCCATAATAATCAGAAACAGCACAATTCCAGGAGGCAAGGGTGTGTCTAGTGTTCCTCAGCAAAATGGTAATGCTGTGACCTTCAGGACAGCCCTTAAGGCTATGGGAAAGAACTCCGAAAACATGAGTTCAAGAATGTATAAGCAGGATTTCTCAACTATACAAAATATAAGGATGCAATATGAATTATATGAGGGCTTTCACGAACCTGGAAGAACAGAGGCAGCTGCACCAATAAGTCAGTAAAGAAAAAGGGATAATTTAAAAAACAAGGCTCATGTGGTTCAAGTAATAAAAGAGGCATCAGGAAGTGAGGGAGTGATGGGCTCAGGGCAGGATCCCACCCAGTTAAGCTTATTGTTTGTGTTTACAAAGACAGACAGATCTCCAAGCTCAAGGTCTGTCTACAGAGCAAGTTCCAGGACAGCCAAGCTTAGGCAGTGAAGGGATTGGAAAACAGAAAGCTAACTTTCTCACATAAAACTAGCCTCTATGTCTCCATTTGGCAACCACAAGAGCTGTGCCCAACGAACCATATAGGACCTGCTTTGTTATAAGTGTACTTGCTGTCTTTTCCTAAGTATCAAGGGGCTAAATTCAAACAATGTTGATTTGTGGGATAATCGAAAGGGGACCTGGGGTAAATGATTAAACTGATACACAAATAAAAGACTGGGCTTTCATTTGCAAGAGCTGAGCTATCTAGAGATCTAGCACAACTCTTTTAGAATTTTGTATAGCAGGTTTTCTGATGGTCAGAAAACCCGTGAGCTACTTAGAGAGTTGTCTCAAGGGTTATCTCAAGAAGACCACAGAGCTGTCAGGTTGCACTCATCTCTGAATTTGAGTCGTTTCTTCCACTGCTCCCTTCCTCAGGACTCTGACCAAGCTGCGGCCAGTCCTCAGCCCCTTAGTATCAGCAGGTCCATGTATTTACTGGCATATCAGAACACATGGATATCCATAAATTGCAGTCCACACAGGTGAACTAGTTCAGCAGCACACATGGAAATACAAGCCTAGGAGTCAACGTGGATTCAATATTGCAGGTGTGATCATGCCTGTTCTTGCAAAGCAGCACACATGATGTCCTCAGAAAGGCCTATAATATGTACTAATGCTAGAACACATAGGGATGTAACGCTACAGCAGGACTCACGGCTTTACAACATCAGCACTCTGGGATGCACTAGACCATGGAGCAACCATGGACACAGCAGAACATCGCTGCACACAAATGTACTAGTTGAGAACCATACACACACATCTATTGCTAAAGCGCTGCACAAAAAGTGTTTCAAGCAAAAGCTGATGCACTGCTCCTGCATTGTTCACTGCTGTGCATCAGCAACAAAGCAGGTGGATGTTCTTGTACAGCTCTGCCCATGCCTGAACTAGAACTAGGTTTTAGGGGTAGAGCAAAGAAGCAGGATGAAGCACAGTGCAATGAAGTAACGGCCCAGCAGCAAGAGTGCTTGTACTCCTAATGGGCCTCACGGATGTGATGGGATAGGGGTGATCACAGGTTTGCTAGAAAGCATCACACGTGATAAGACAATTACACCAGTGCACCTAGACATTAAAGTGCGTGTGCCAAAATAAAGCAACACACAATGACAACAGGCATGATCAGAGTGTCCATGTGTTTACTAGCACATGGCAACACACCGTTGTCTGTGAACAGCAGCCAACATGGAAAGACATTAAAGAAACACGCATGGATTCGATATTTTGGGAGTGATCTGTGACCCTCCTACAACTGATTATGTCAGACCCCGCCTTGCCACATATAGCCACGCCTCTCTCCAACCTCCTGCTAATAGCCACGCCTCTCTACAAGTTCCTGTTACACAGGAAGTCCCGCCTCCAGAGACTGAAGATGAAGCTGTTGATTGGGCCAAGTTGCTGACGGACTTGGGGGAGGGATTTTGCTTTATCTACCTGTTTGCTTGTAACAAAGAGAATTCAATCGATGGCAGACTGAAAGCGCACCATGTGTTGGTCTAATTTTTTCAAACCCTTCCCGCATTTCAGGTACCTTTAATTTTTCAGGCCCTAACTCCCATTCCAGACAACCCATTCGTACGTGTGGCTGCAGGCAGCTACAGTGATCATGAACTTTTCATGAAGCAGCACATATATTGTTCTAATATGAGGCTAAAAGATACACTAGTACAGAAACACACCCTAGCATTGTGCTTCAGCAGGAAGTATGGATTTACAACTTTAGCACTCATGGGAGAACTAGACAGGAGCATACAAGGATATACTAATACACTCTCGCAAAGGAACGTAGTAATAGAAAAGTACTAAAACACTACAGAGTTGTCTTTCCAAAAACCAATGTACTACTAATGCAGCATCAACTGATGCATATTTACAGTGAAGCACACAGACGTACCTGTATAACTCCCAAACATGCTCAGACAACAACATCAATGCACACAGGTTTAGGAGTAGAACAATGCATTGGAATGGAAAACTACTCACTCTAAATGGAAGTAACTACACAACAGCAAGAAAGGCTGTACTACTGTGCCACATGCAGAGATGTACTGTAACAGAAGTCAGTATGGTTGTACCAAAGGGCAGAACACATGAGAATATCATTATATGAGTACCCCTGGGCATTGAGACTCTGGTGCAGGAGTAGAGCAATATACACAGATGTCTTGCTATCAGATGGCCACACACTCACCAGCACATCAAAGCACATCGACGTCTATTGTCACCAGTCCTCACAGAAATGCCTGTACAGCAACACACATGGAAACCGAAGTAAAGGGGCATACACAGATTAAATATTGCAGGAATGATCACGCACGTTCTCCTAGAGCAGCACACATAAATGCACGTCAACAGCCAGATAGAACTTATTACACAAACGCACACAAACGTAGTACTACAGCGGATCCTGTGGCTGCCAGACATCAGCACGCATAGACACGCTAGACTTCGGAGCAAACAAGAATGGACTAGTACATGAATTTGTTCCAGTATGCACAAATTTGCCAGTGGAGCCCTACACAGGCATAGAACACTACACAAGGGTGTCTTCGCAAAAGACAAAGACAAAAACACCAACAAACCCAATGTACTTGTGCATCTATGGGTGTGAATTTACAAGGAGTCACATGGGTGTTCTCGAGCAGCTTTGGACGACATGTTGTAGTTAGAACAGCAGCACACATGTTTTTAGGAGTATAGTACTTCACCAGGATGGACAAGAACACAGTGTAAACGGAAGAAAAGACATGACAGAAGCGAGAACGAGTGTATTTCCAAACCACTGCACACAAACATACTATAACAGAGTGATCATAGCTTTACCAGAAAGAAGCCTGTGTGAGAATGGTATTATAGCCGTGCTTGCTGGCATTGAAGTATGAGCGCCAAAGTGGAGCAGTGCACATTGGTGTCTATCAACAGGTTTCCATGTCTTCACTAGCACATTATAACTCACAGAAGCTCATGCACTGCAGTCCACGCCAGTGAGCTAGTGCAGCTGCACATTTGGAAATACAAATTAAGGAACGGACACCGTTTTGATATTCCTGGAGTGATCGTGCATGTTCTCCTAAGGCAGCACCCATGGATGCCCAAGTACAGCCAGACAGAGATGTACTATTACAGAACAGCACAAGAATATAATTTGACAACAGGACACATGGATGTAGGGCATCAGTACTCAAGGAAGCTTTAGACTGGAACACACAGGCAAAAGCTGGTGCACTGCTCCTGCATTGTTCACTGCTGTGCATTAGCAACAAAGCAAGTGGCTGTGCTTGTACAGCTCTGCCCATGCCTGAACTAGAACTAGGTTTTAGGGATAGAGCAGAGAAGCAGGATGTACATCACTGAACATGAATGTGCTAGTAGGGCACCAAATATATATATATATATTTCTAAAACACTGGCATCTTTGAGAAAATAAAAAGCCTGTGTACTACTAGCACAGGGAAAACTGATGGACATTTACAACAAAGCAGACAGAATTACTTGTCAGCTAAGCACATGCCTGTACTAGAATAGCTGCGCACACATGTCTAGGAGTAAAGCAGGGATGGAAAATACAGAGTGAAAATGGAAGTCAGCACCAAAAATGGTTGTTTTATTAGTGTAAAGTCCTAGCACAGATGTAGAGCAGTGTACACTGATAGCCTAGTATTAGAGTGCCCATGTATTTACTAGCACATCAGAATACATGGATGTCGATGATCAGCAGTCTACATGGATATAGAAGTAGAGCAGCGTATGTGGAGATACTAGTAAAGAAACAAGTGTGGCCAGGCAGTGGGGGCGCATGTCTTTAATCCCAGCACTTGGGAGGCAGAGGCAAGCGGATTTCCGAGTTCCAGGTCAGCCTGGTCTACAGGGTGAGTTCCAGGACAGCCAAGGCTACACAGTGAAAGCCTGTTTTGAAAAACCAAAGGGGAGAAAAAAGAAGCACGTGTGGATTAAGCATTAAGGAGCAATCTTGTAAGGCAGCACACATGGATGGCCAAGTACAGCTATATCCTATAAAAGAAACTTGCTATACAAGAAACTTGCTTATGTAAGAACAAGCTATATACTATTAAAGAAACACGCACAAATGTGATGCTATATCTGGACTCATGAATGTATCACATCGGCTTTCATGGAACTACTAAGCAGGAGCACACAAGGAAATAGCCGTATATCACTGCACATGAATCTCCTAGCTAGAGCACAGCACAGCACACACACACACACACACACACACACACACACACACACACACACCTATTGCTAAGGCACTATGCATACCACCTTTGCAAAAAACGAAGCCTACTGCTGTGGCATAAACTGATGTGCATTTGTGACAAAGCAAATAGATGAACTTGCACAACCTGAAATATACCTGAACTAGAAGAACGGCACACTGGGCTTAACTAGGGGAGCAAGAACAACTGTATTAGTGCACTGCACACAGACATTTTGGAACAGTGGCGATCTTATATGTACTAGATAGCAGGGTATGCAAGCATATTATAATAGCAGTGACCCTACACATTGAAGCTCTAGTGCAGAAGTACAGTCATGCTCACTAGCATCCATGTATCCATGTACTTAGTAGCCCATCAGAACATGTGCATGCCCCTGAACAGCAGTCCCCATGGAAGTACTTGTGCACTGGTACACACAGATATAAAGAGTAAATGATCTCACATGGATTCAATGCTCCAAGAGTGAACTCGCATATTCTCATGAAGCAGCATACATGGATGTGTGTTTACAATCACACACACACACACACTATTACAGAACTGCACATGAAAGGAATTTTACACCAGGAGCCATGGATGAGGGCATCAGAATTGAACCGGAGCACACAAGGAGATGCTAGTACATAGGTGCAAGCGAATGTCCTGGTTGAGTTCCTCACACGCATCTCTTACTTAAGCACTACCCAACGGCACCTTTGCCAAGACCCGGTGTCCTGCAAGTGCAAAATAAATTGACGTGCATGTGTAACAAAACAGACGGTTGTACTCAAACAGCTCTGAACATTCCTGAACTCCAACTGCAGGAAACAAGACTTCAGGAGGACAAACGCACAGGGATGCAAAAAATACACAGTCCAAATGGAAGTTGTACGAGATGGTTCAGCAGCAGGAACAGTGGGGCTACTCATGCACCACACACAGGTAGAAGGTGATAGATAGACGTGATCATAGATTTACCAGAAAGTAGCATGCATGAGAATATTGTTAGAGTGGTGTACCGGGACATCGAAGAGCAGGAACAAAAGCAGAGCGGCTCACATGGCTGCCCTCGCTACAGTGTGTCTATGTATTTCTAGCACAATAGACAACATGATCAGTAGAAACTGTCCCACAGTTTCACGAAACGGGTTCTCTCTCGAAGGGAGGAAAAACCTGAAACACAGAGTTCGAGAACAAAAGAACACGAAGCCAAGTTGCGTCCCAATCAAAGCTTCTAACTTTACTTTTTGGGGTTCAGTATTTATAAGAAATCGAAATTGGAATCTCTAGGTTACAGTGACATTTACATAACATAAACAATTTGGGAGGAGTCAGGAAAGAATCAAGGGGAAGTCAGGTGTGCCCGCTCTTGAGGGCAGTGGCTCAGAATGTCCCGCAGATCTCGGCTCAGGCAGAAGAGGCTGGAGGCATGGCATGTGGTGAGGGAGGAAGCCAACAGCAGATGTCCCCAGGCAGTCAGTCCGTCCACACCCAACAATGTCCCCAGCCAGCATAAGTGCCAGCCAGCAGGCGTACCTTCCTCTGGAATTCTCGAAGATGGAACTCAGAGCAGTGGGCCTTTGTTTTGGGCACAGCAGGCGTGAGCTGAGCTGACATCTCCAGTTGTAGGCTCTGGAGTCTTGGAGTTGAGGTAGAAGGGAGGGACCCAACAATCAGTAGTCCACATGGGTAGACTAATGCAGCAACACACATGGAAATACAAATTAAGGAGTGTACACAGATGTAATATTAGAGCAGTGATCATGCATGTTCTAGTAAAACAGCACAGAAGAGTGTATGAGCACAGCTGTACACAGATGTACTATTACACAAAGGGCACAGAAATATAATAGTACAGCAGGACTCATAGATGTATAGAATCAGCACTGGACAGCAGCACACACACCCTTTTACATCACTGCACATGAATGTACCAGCAGAACAGCGCACATGCACATGTGCACACACACACACATCTATTTCTAAAGCACTAAAGAATAGCATCCTTGTAGAAACTGATGTGCTAGGACTGCAGCGTAAACTTATGTGCATTCACAACAAAGCAGATGGCTGTACTTGGGCATCTCTTCACAGGATCGACCTAGAACAGCAGTGCACACATTTTGAGGAATAGAGCATTGCCCCATGGTGGACAAGTACACTGTGCACATGAGACAAAAGTACAGAAACAAGAAGAGCACCACATACAGATGTGCTGGAGCAGCAGCGGTTACTAGAGAGCTGCACACAAGAATGTTGTTATAGCAAGGCACACATGGACATGAAGTACTAGGGCAGAAATAGAGCAATGCAAATCGATGTCCTAGTATTAATGTGTCCTTATATTTACTAGCACATTGAAGAATACATGGATGTCCATGAACAGCAGTCCACATGGGAGTACTAAGACAGCAGTATATATGAAATACAACTAAAGAAGAACACACACATGGAGTGATCACACACACATTTCTCATAAAGCAAGACAGATGTGTGTTTCTCCTACAGTCATACAGATGTACTATTACCAAAAAGCACAGGAGTGTAATACTATAGAGTTTGGCTCACGGATATAGGACATCAGCATGCCTGGAAGTACTAGACAAGAACACACAGGATATACTAATACATTGCTGCAAATGAATATACCAAGTGGAACAGTATTGGACCTACAGACTCACAGGCATCAAAACCTGAGGGCTAGGAATGGCACTCAGTGGAGAGTGCTTGCCTAGCTTGTCCAGCTTCTTGGTCTTATCCCCGGTGCTACAAGAGTAGAATAGTGGGAGCTGGGCGTGGTGGCACACACCTTTAATCCCAGCACTTGGGAGGCAGGGGCAGGCTGATTTCTGAGTTCGAGGCCAGCCTGGTCTACAGAGTGAGTTTCAGGACAGCCAAGGCTACACAGAGAAACCCTGTCTCGAAAAAAAAAATAATAGTGGGAAGTTGAATCCTGGAGCAACAATTGCTGTTCTTTGAAAGACCATATCTGGGGGCTGGAGAGATGGCTCAGTAGTTAAGAGAACTGACTGTTCTTCGGGAGGACACAGGTTCAATCCCCAGCACCCACATGGCAGCCCACAACTGTCTGTAACTCCAAGATCTGACAACCTCACACAGGCATACATGCAGGCAAAAACATACCAATGTGCATAAAATAAAAATAGATAAATTATATTTTAAAAAGAAAGATCATATCTTAGTCACCTCACAGGCACATGAAGTTAGACCAGCAGAACAGGCAGAGGACCACACAGGCCCCAGGAACTCAGCAAGATTCAGCTTTTAGGTTAATTAGCAGAATCTGTGAATGCTCCTAACATAACAGTCTCCATTTTGGGAACCAGATTGTTGATCCCTAAGATTTCTCAAACCTCTTCCCCCGGCTTTGTCTGCTTGCTGGGACCTGCTCAGTAGCTGCAATACAGGGTGGCTTGGTCTGCCCAGCAAGCTGTCTGCTTTTCTATCCAGCACCTTATTCCTTATCCACTGAGAAGAATCTGCAAAAACATCTAAGGAGCGAATCTGACACATCTCTCCAGAACACCACAGGCCAACTAGAGAACCACACTGGGGGAATTTGTGCAATATTGTTGAGCAAGCCATGCTAAGGAGATGGGTAGAATAATTAGTCCTCTAACGAGATATTACCTTCCCAGAGTCTTTTCCCTGATGGAAGTAGCTTACAGAGCCACAGCCAAGATTCATGAAGTGCATGCTTTTTAGAAAACCTAATTTCTTCTTTATCTCCTTCCATCTGTGCACCAAACACACTTGCCCTAACACTGGGCTTCAGTCTTTCTCTAAAACCTTCCACTCCCACTGCAAGGCCTTTTGTCTGCCACTGTCTGATCTCTGTGTAGCTTAGAGGACATGGCTCTCTGCTCCCTTCTTTCCCTTTCTCATCTCCTGGAAGCTGCTATTTAAAGTTTGCCAGCCCTGAGCATTTTTCTTTTGAACTCTAATATAATATCCTTAAGCTTTCGTTTGAGTCCATCCTTATTATCTTTTTTAAATTTGTTTTTGTTTAAAGATTTATTTATTTATTTTATGTATATGAGCACACTATAGCTGTACAGATGGTTGTGAGCCTTCATGTGGTTGCTGGCAATTGAATTCAGGACCTCTGCTCACTCCAGCCCAAAGATTTATCTATTATTATATGCAAGTACACTGTAGTTGACTTTAGACACACCAGAAAGGGGCATCAGATCTCATTATGGATGGTTGTGAGCCACCATGTAGTTGCTGGGATTTAAACTCAAGACCTTCGGAAGAGCAGTTGGTGCTCTTAACGGCTGAGCCATCTCACCAGCCCTCTTAAATTATTTTATTAATGAAACTAATTACAACACGAGAGCACCTTGATTTCCCTGGGATCCTCCTGTCTGGTTCTAATTGTTAAGATACTGCGCAGGCAAACAGCCCGCCCCAGAGCGGCCCTGAGCAAAGGCAGGTGATCCTGAATATCTCACTAAGGAGTGAAAGTGATTTCCCTCCTCAGTCCCCTGAAGGGAAACAAGATGGGGGGGGGGTGGTTTGTTCTCTCTGCAATCCAGGCTCATGTTTCTATGCTTGTTTTTTTGTTTTTGTTTTTGTTTTTTAATGCACACTTACCCCACTGCCATCACCCCCACTCCACTCCAGCACCCTTGTCTGTCCTTTGGGTCCTTGTGTAGCAGAAGCATCCTGAGAGCATGGCAGGCCC
>JADRCC010570096.1:0-15078 GCA_019843855.1 Hylomyscus alleni | reverse complement strand
ACAACACATGTTGGAGAGGATATGAAGAAAGAGGAACACTCCTCCATTGCAGGTGGGATTGCAAACTGGTACAACCACTCTGGAAATCAACCTGGAGGTTGCTCAGAAAATTGAAAATAGATCTACCTGAAGACACAGTTATACCACTCTTGGGAATATACCCAAAAGATGCCCCACCATGCCACAGGGACATGTGTTCCACTATGTTCATAGTGGCCTTATTTGTGATAGCCAGAAGCTGGAAACAACCGAAATGTCCCACGACAGAAGAATATATACAGAAAATGTGTAGTTCATTTATACACTGGAATACTACTCTCAGCTATTAAGAACAAGGACATCCTGAGATTTGCAAGCAAATGGATAGAACTAGAAAATATAATCCTGGGTGAGATAACTCAAACCCAAAAGGAAGTACATGGTATGTACTCACTAATAAATGGATATTAGGGGGAAAAGTACAGTCCACAGAACTCAAAATGGTCAACAAACTGAAGTGCCCAAGTGAGGACGCCTCAGTCCTACTTGGGAAAGAGAAGAAAGCAATCACAGGAGGGGAGGGAAGGAGGGACCTGGGAGGGAAAGTGGAGGGAGGGACAGGAGTAGGGAGAGGGGAACATGATCTGGTATTGGGTGAGGGAAAAGGACTGAAGCCCTGAAGGCCAGCAGAAAGAATGGAAACAGGCAAGCTCAGGATGTAGGAGATTGGGGGGACCCTTCAGAATGCACCAGAGAGCTGAGAGGTAAGAGACTCTCAGGAATCAAAGAGAGGGACCTTAGATGAAATGCCTGACTAGAGAGAACTTATAGAGCCCACCTCCAGCAGGAAGACAGGGCATCAAGTGAGGGATGGTGTTGTCATCCCACAGTCACATCTCTGACCCCTAAATGGTCCTGTCTGAAAGAACTGCAGGGATGGTAATAGAAGCTTGAGGAAAAGAAGATTCTGCAACAGGCTCAAGTGGGATCCAGCTCAAGGGGAGGTCCCAAGACCTCACACTATTACTGAGGCTATGGAGTACTCACAAAAAGGGACCTATCATAACTGCCCTCCAAAAGACTCAACAAGCAGCTGAAAGAGTCAGGTGCAGATATTTGCACCCAACCAATGTACAGAAGCAGCTGACCCCTGTTGTTGAATTAGAAAAGGCTGAAAGAAGCTAAGGAGGAGAGCAATCCTGTAGGAAGACCAGCAGTTCAATTCATCTGGACTCCTGAGATCTCTCAAACACTGGACCACCAAACAGACAGCACACACCAGCTGATAGGAGGCCCCCAACACACACATAGAATAGAGAACTTCCAGGTCTATGTTCATTCAGAGATGATGCACCTAACCATCAAGAGAATGGAGGCCCCAGGGAGTTTAGAGGTCAGGAGGGATAGGGGGGTGGGGGCATCCACGTGGAGACAGAGGTGTTGGGGAGGAGGTATGGGATGTGAAGCGGTGGGAGGGTGGATTGAGGGGAGCAGGGAATGGAATATGGAGTGTAAAAAATAAATTAATTTATAAAATAAAAATGAAGACGAAAAAGAAATAAAATAAAAACAGGCAGAATTGAATTGAACTAAAGCTGGTGCTAAGGATAATGCAAGCTGTAATAGATGCTTAATGAATAAATAGATTGAACTAGAATGAAGAAGCACCACTTCATCACACATCCACAGCAAATACAGAAATAAGGTGAGACCTCTCTGCCTTCAGAGAACTTATTACCTGGTAGAAGAGAAATGTATGCACACAACTCAAGGCAGTGTCCCACATGATACCTGAATGAAGAAGATAGATTGGGAAGGCTGTGTGGCTACAAAGGAAGAATCTTTAACTGTGGTAGATGTTGTGGGGTTAACTATGCCTGAGCCAATTCTTAAAAGATAACTAAGAGTCAATGCATAAGTGAGGGAAAAGTTGAAGGTTTAGCAGGTGATAAGAGTCATATGGATAGAAGAGGAGAGGAGGAGGATGACGGCATGGCTTAGACACCTTAGGATGGCTGTACAATGCCAATCACTCATACTGGGTCAGAGTCCACCTTCAAGAACACCTGGCTAAGTATAATGGTGCATTTACAAGTAGCAATGGAACAGCAGACAGACTCAGAAGGCAATGAGCCCAAGAAGCAAACACATTAGTGAACCAGGAAGCAAGGGCAGTGTAAGACAAAGCTGCCAGAAGTCAACGAAGGATGAAAACTCTGAGGATTCCACATAGAAAGGAAAATCACAAACACGTTGGAATGATCAACCCTTGATGTGACAGAAGGATGTAAACTGTGCATGCACCATTTGGAAGGAGCCAGCTGCTTGTTTTATCCAGCTCAGCAGGTGGAGTTATGAGAGAGCACACTCTGCAAAGACATAACACCTTCTTCTTTCCATGGTCCACATTTGAAGAAGCCTAGGGTCTGGAAGCATCTGTTCTTCCTAGTTCTGCCCAGTTATCAGGCACTTTAGTGCCTCCCAGAAGTACACAGGACAGGTCTTACAAAGCACTAAATTAGTCAGCACCTAACCTATTTCAGCAAGAGCTACTTATGGTCATCTCTTTATTTACCGAGTCCATGCAAAAGTAGCTTATTGGCTACTCTGAAAGCTTGTTTAAGATTGTTTAGGGTTGCTGGGGATCCATGAACCTCTGAAAAATGAATCTGTTAAGGAATTGCATTCCTATTACTACATCCTCAGTGACTAAGTTGGTACAATGTTGATAAATATTTGGATCGTTTCAAAAAGGAAACAAGAAGTGTTGGAGGAAATAAAATGAAAGATGGTGTTAGGCAGGATGAGGTAATTTAATCTAGGTAGTAGAAATCATAAGCAAGCAGAAGTGGCTTTTCTTGTATTGGAAGACCTGCGCCTTTCAAAGCCAAAGGCTCTGGGGCTAGAATAACATACGCAAAGCCTTCCAACTCCAAATCTTGAGAACTAAAGGCTTATGGCTCTAGACATTACAGACTTGGGTCTTAGGAAGTCTTATTGCTCTGTGCTGTGATAACCAATGGCTCAGCACTTGGCAAGCTGTTAGTAGCAACAGTAGTAGTAAAACAGTGACTGATGTTGCTAGAATTAGTCAACATCAGTCACTGTTTTATCTCCTGGGCATTAGATATCAGACCCTCAGCCCTTAGCTCCCTACAACTCTTGGAGAAACTGGGGTCTGTAGTCTTTCATTGTCAACTTTCTGCAGCCTCTGTCTACTTCCACTCCCCTGAGGCCTGCTGCCTCTGTCCCTGGACACCTTGGAACTCTCCAGCCACACTCTTACTGTTGCTGTCCCCACCACACCTCCTACCACTGGGCCACACTTTAGCTGGGAGAACTTTGGGGGTCGCTTATATATGCTATCAAATAATCTGCAAATAGTGATACCATTATTTCTTCTTTGCCAGTTTGTATCCCCTTTAGGATCCTTTTAATGGGCCTCATACTGAAATTCTGGAAATAGCCCAGCTAACTATGAGAGTGAGCCAAACACCCTGCGTATACAAGTAGGAAGGCTAGGTAGGATGCCGAAGATGTTCATACTAATTATGGCACAGTCCCATATGTGAATGAATTGTGGTCAGCACCGATCATAGCACCTGTCATAATGCCAAAGACAGTGCTCCACTGCTAACCGGAGTAAAAATGGCCAGGGAATCATTTAAAGTTCATTAACACTTATTTTTCTCAGAATGCTGTTTCCGAAGGCCGGTTCAGGCTTTCTGATGTATGGAGCAGATCTTCTCCAGCCATAGTTCAATGATTTGCCACAGCTTCTTATTCTTTTGTGAGACTGTAAAGTGCTTTTTTGTTTTTTCCAAAAAATGCAAATCTGCCATGAAAGCAGTTCAGACAATCATCACTAAAGGAACTACCTGACTATCCCCACTCCAAGTATAATGGAAAGTCATCAAACAGTTTGCTCCCAAATGTTTTCCTTATTCATAGAAAGCATTATGGGGTTATTTACAATAAATAAGAGAGCTCAGCACAGAACCAACTATTCTAATAGCATTTGACAGTACTCAGCAGTATCTAGGAATGCTTAAGAGTGTGTATGACACCCACCAGTGGCCATGGAGAGCTGAGTACTTCTGATTTGTCTCATAAGTATGTCACAATAACAAACAGCTGCCAAGGCTTAGCTTAGAGAAAACAAACTTGGCTTTTGTAATGTCTATTTCATGCCCTTGTGTATCATATTTTAGTGGGGACTTGGTGTGTTATCCTATTGCCCAAAATGTGGCTCTGTGTCATATCTAGCAGAAAGGATCTAAGAAGAAATAATATTCCCACATGTCGAGGGTAGCCATGGATAAGCACTCAGGATGAGGGAGACATGACAAAGGGTGTGGCTAGTTTCCAAAGTGTGTCCCCAACTCAAGTTGACCAACAGTTTCCCTAGTCTCTGAAGAAGGGAGAGGTCATCCTTCCATCACACTGAAAATAAAGTCTACGTGGTGCTTTCTTAGGCTTTGTTTGTTTGTTTCTCAGAGTAAGCTCTTTCTAGAGTTACCTTTCCTCGTGTTCACCCTATTTCACCTTTTTGTAAAGCCCTTGAAATACCACAGAACATCGTGACAGGCCTTCTGGTGTTTCCTGGAACTATTTACCTCAGCTCTGGGTTTTCTCAGCCTCACTTCTGTCTTGATCAACACACAGATCTGTGTTCTTAGCTGCTGAAAGAACACAAGTTTTCTCAAAAATGCCAAGCACTAGGAAGTTGCCATTCTGAGAAGAGAAATATCTCTATTTCTATTAGAATCCAGTAATTTTGGAACTGAGCCTAACATGGAGAGTATATTTACACTCTGAACCATGATGTACTAGTTATTGAATTTGCACAGTAGCTTTCCAAAGGAGTTCTTGAGAGCTTTGTTATCTCTCACACAAATCATGTTTAACTTTTCAACTCTAAAAACACTGATCCTTGGTCTTCGACAAAGGTAAATGTTTAATAAAACTAGGAGCACCTAATCTATTCTGAGATCAGGGGAGGGAGGGGGAGGGAAGGAGAGGGGGAAGGATGGAGGAAGGGAAGGAGAGAGAGAGAGAGAGAGAAAGAGAGAGAGGGAGGGAGAGGGAGAGAGAGAGGGAGAGAGAGAGAGGGAGGGAGAGAGAGAGAGAGGGAGGGAGGGAGAGAGAGGGGAGAGAGAGAGAGGGAGGGAGAGAGAGAGAGGGAGGAAGAGAGAGGGGAGAGAGAGAGAAAGAGAGAGAGAGAGAGTATCTGAGTATCTGCTGTGTGGGTCTGCATACTGGTGCATATGTAAAAGTAAGATATAGAAGTCAGATGTCTTCCTCTATCAATACAAAGTTAAGTTTCAAACTAAGACCTTTCACTGATCCTAGAACTCATGGATTGGCTAAACTAGCTTTCCAGAAAGTCTAAGGCTCTCTTCCACTTCCCTATGGCTGGGACTAGAGATGTGTACAAGCAAACCTGACTCTGTACATGGATGCTGGGGATCTAAGCTATATCCTCATGCTTGTACACCAAGCACTTTACTGACTTAGCTATCTCCCTAATTCAAGCTTCAGGATTTTTAGTACATAAAAAATTATAATCAATACTAGAAAGAGAGCTTGACAGGTAAAGGCGTTTGTTGCTTCTTTGGGCCCCACAAGGTAGGAGGAGAGAACTGACTCTCTAAAGTTGTCTGTAAACACCACACACACACAAGCAAACAGACAAATAAATAGGATGTAATTATTTTTTTTAACATGACTGGTAACAGATTCAGAGACAAACACTGAGGTAACATCTGTGGCTGACTGAACTATATGTCCTTCCAACCCCTGGATGTCACCGCCTGAGAAAGGTGTCTGTCATTTTCTCAACAGTCTACTGCAAAGATGAGCTCTGCCTAGTGACATGCATACTAGGAATTTTCCAGACTGCATGAGAAAGTCTACTCACTTGAAAACCTAATAACTTGTGGGAACTGTGGCTTAGCAGTTCACCTAGCTAGAGTGTACTACTAAATAGAAATATTTTTATGCAGGTAGCTCTGTTGGGTGTCCTTAATATTTGTTCTGTAGTCAAAAATAATAATTAAGTACAAAATTGTTAGACTCATGGCTCTGATACCCAGTCAAGACTCAGAGATAATCATTGCCTGTCAATAACTCCCCTGTACTGGATTTCTGTTTGTTTAGAAGATGAAGATTACCAAGTTTCTTTCATCAGAATATTGTAGTGATTATAATGCATTCCCTATAAACCTGTCAGCACAGTACAGAACTTTAAGAGTAGAACATCACTGCTTAATAACCTCTCCTTATGATTTAGGGTATAAGCTATTCTTTCATCTGGCAGGCTCACATATTTACAAGCATCTCAGAGTTGACACAGAGGAAAGACAAAATACTGATTCTTTCTTCTGATAACTCCATCTTCAGAATGAGTTATTTTCTCAGACACTTTTTTTTTTGGTTTGTTTGTTTTAATGGTTTTCTGAAAATTCAACTCTATTAAAAACTAATCAAGATTTTTTATTTTCTTTGTAAAACTTTTTATTTTCTTGAGATAATAATATGATTACATCATTTTCCCCTTCCCTTTCCTCTCTCCAAAGCCTCACTTATACCTGTCCTTGTTCTCGTTCAAATTCATTTTCACTATTTGTCATTTTCACTAATCATTGTTACATACAGTTTTATATGTGTGTGTGTGTGTGTGTGTGTGTGTGTGTATTCGTACATATATATAAGTACGTGTATATGCACACACATATGATTGGCTGAGTTCATATGATGTGACTTGTATGTATGTTTTCAGGGCTGATCATTTGGTGTTGGAAAACCACTTGATAACTTACCTGGGGAAGACTATTTCTCCCATTCTCAACATTCTTTAGTTGCCTGTAGTTCTCTGCTTATAGTTTCATTCTCTTGTGCCTTCCCTGTCCACATTAACATGTCTATTAGTATCCTCATTGTTTAGCTCATGTCTAACTTACTACACAGGGTTAGTGAAGTCATGAATCTTGGAGGAGAACTCACAACTGCCACTTTCCTAAACCAGTAATTAGGGATTCCTAACTACATTCTAAATATTTGTTCTTATATTGATAGATAACTGTAGACCTTACTCCACTTCAAGGAAACCTATCTTTGTGACAGATGAAAACCATTATAAAAATCTATAACCATTCAAAATGCAGAATTTTAGAACCAAGTCCCAGTCAATACATATCTAACACAACTCCTGTGTCTAAGGCTCAGGGATCACTATAGAAGATGGGGGAAAAAAGACAGGAACAATTCTAGGTTAAAATTTTTAAAGATGGGTGGATGACCCCCTGCCTCAACTTGGAGCCATGTTTATCTACTAGAGGTGGTCTCTTCCGGTTTCATGTCCCCACTGTTGGGCATTTCCACTAACGCCATTCCTATTGAATCCTGATAGCTTCTCACATCCCAGAACTCTGAGATTTTTTTAGAGGTTGCCCCCTATCCCTTAACCTCCTATGCTGCATATTTCAATTCATTCTCCTGACCTTCTGGGCAACCCTCCTGTCTTGTCTAAAGGAAATGCTGTTACAAAAATAAGGCAGAAACTGAAAACAAGGCCATCCAGTGACCTGCCCAACCTGGGATCCACTCCATGTACAGACACCAAACCCTGGCACTATTATTGAGTCCATATTGTGTGTGCAGACAGGAGCCTGGCATGGCTGTTCTCTAAGAGACTCTACCAGCATCTGACTAAGACAAACACAGATACTTTCAGCCAACTATTGGATTAAGGTTAGAGACCAATATGGAAGAGTTAAAGGAAGGATTAAAGGAGCTGAAGGGAATTGCAGCATTGTCAACTAACCTAGACACCTCAGAGCTCCCAGAGACTAAGCCAAAAACTAAGGAGTACACATGGGCTGGTCTGTGGCCCCAGGGAACATGTGTAGCAGAGGACTGCCTCAGTGAAAACATATATACTTAATCCTATAGAAACTTGATACCCCATGGAAGAGGGATGCTGGTGGGGTTGATATGGGAGTAAGAGGGTGGGTGTGGGAGCAACTTCTCAGAGGCAGGGGCAGGGGGATAGGATGAAGAACTTGGGGAGGAGAGATTGAGAAGGGGGGGCAGCTTTTAGAATGTAAATAAATAAATTTTTTTGGAAAATAAGATTTGCCTTTATCTTTTTAATTAGATATTTTCTTTATTTATATGTCATATGATTTCTCCTTTCCCAGTTTCCCCCTCTAAAAAACAAACAAACAAAACAACAAGAACAAACCCCTGTTGCCTCCCCCCTCCTCATGCCTGCCACCCCACCCTCTCCCACTTATTGGCCCTGTCATTCCCCTACACTGGGGCACAGAACCTTCACAGGGCCAAGGGCCTCTCCTCTCATTGATGATCAACTTTGCAATCCTCTACTATACACATGCTGCCAGAACAATCAGTCCCACCATGTATAGTCCTTGGTTGGTGGTTGAGTCCCTGGGAGCTCTGAGGGTACTAGTTAGTTCATATTGTTGTTCATCCTAAGGGGCTGCAAACCCTTCCACTCCCTTGGTCCTTTTTCTACTCCTTCATTGGGGACCCTGTACTCAGTTCAATGGATGGCTATGAGCCTCTACATCTGTATTAGTCAGGTACTGTCAGAGCCTCTCAGGAGATAGCTGTATCAAGCTGGCTTGTCCTTCCTTCATTCTCAGCTCCTTAATTAGTCTCTGCAACTTCTCCATGTGTATTTTGTTTCCCCTTTTAAGAAGGAATGAAATGTCCACATTTTGGTCTTCTTTCTTCTTGAGTTTCTTGTGGTTTGTGGGTTGTTCTTCGTGTATTCCAAACTTCTGGGCTAATAACCACTTATCAAAGAGTGCATACCATGTGTGTTCTTTTGTGATTTGGTTACCTCACTCAGAATGATATTTTCCAGATCCATCCATTTCCCTAAGAATTTCATAAATTCATTGTTTTTAATCACTGAGAAGTACTCCATTGTGTAGATGTACCACAATTTCTGTATACATTCCTCTCTTGAGGGACATCTGGGTTGTTTCCAGTTTCTGGCTATTATAAATAAGGCTGCTATGAACATGGTGGAGCATGTGTCCTTATTACATGTTGGAGCATCTTCTGTGTATATGCCCAGGAGTGTTATAGCTGGGTTAAAAAAAAGGAAGGAAGGAAGATAAAGAGAGAAAGAGAGAAAGAAATTAAAAAAGACTGTAAGAGCCAGAGGAACAGGGAGTTTGCTGAATAGTGTGTCTACTATGGATATCAAAAGCTGCACCTATAAGGTCTCATCACCAATATGACCTAAGGTTTCACTTTTAAGCTTTTCCTTGACCCTCTTCTTTATTCACTTGTTCCTGCTTTGTTTCCTTAAGTTAAGATGGTATGTGTCTATGTCACAACTCTTTATAAGTTTGTTATAGAGCAACTTCAAGATTTTTTTCTGCCCAGTCTAGCATTTCATAATTCATAGAAATTGAAGTCAGAGTTTAGGCTCAAGATAATTCCATTTTATATTGTTATAAAATTATAATATACTGTAAAAGTTCATATGAACAGAAAGTTCCTACGTAATGCCAACCATAGTTACATTTCCTATTTCCTTATATTCCTTAAGTATTATAAGACTTTGTCATTTAAACTAAAAGTAACTTGGTTAGCTAGTTTGACCAGATTAATGTAAGGCTGGTTGTAAGTTGTACTTTGTTCTATCTCTTATAACACATAAAAAAATTGCCTTTGGAATGTCATAGAAAGCAGACCATGAACATAACATGACAGTTGAAAAGCAGAGACATATGACTTCCTCTCAATGTTGTCTTCCCAGTTACATAACTATCATGAAAATGCTCATGATACATGAAGTCAAGTGTACTCCCTCTACTTGAGCAGTCACTAATCTAATGATAAGTAGTTTGTCTTAAGAAAAATCCACTCTAAAGTCCCACAGTTTGGTCCAAATATAAATCTTCTTTCATTTAAATTACTCCAATGGAGGAGTTAGAGAAAGGACTGAAGGAGCTGAAGGAGTTTACAACCCCATAGGAAGAACAACAATATCAACCAACCAGAGCTACCAGGGTCTAAACCACCAACCAAGGTGTACACATGGAGGGACCCGTGGCTCCAGCTGCATATGTAGCAGAGGATGGCCTTGTCGGGCATCAATGGGAGAAAAAGCCCTTGGTTCTGTGAAGGCTCGATGCCCCAGTGTAGGCGAATGAGAGGGCAGGGAGGCAGTAGTGGATGGGTAAGTGGAGTTATACCCTCAAAGAAGCAGGAGGAAGGGGGATGGGATAGGAGGTTTCTAGGGGGAAATCAGGAAAGGAGGATAACATTTGAAATGTAAATAAATAAAATATTGAATAAAAAAAGAGAGAGAGAAGAGAGTGTCTAATCAGACTCTATGCCTTTTATGGACAACTGTTGAATATGTAGAACATACTCCATTCATGCTCATTTCTTTCTTCTCACAATCCCATCTAACTTCAACATTTATTTGCAAAAGCAACACCACTTCAGCTTATTTTTGTCTCTAAAATAGCCAATGTACTCAAACTACTGTATAGGTGTGCATGTGTATATATTAAATAAATAATTTTGTGAAGTATCTAACACACCATCTTACAGTAAATACTGTAAATGGCAATCGATAGTTGTTATCATAATTGTTATTGCTATTATTTCTACCATCATCATTATTGTATGATATCTATGACTTTAACTTCTTCAGATTTTTTTCAGCATTTCCAAGGTTGATAGTAAACTTAGAATGTCTATCCAGTAATGTCTTTTGAAGTTATTCAGCTAATAAAAAGTTTCATATAATAGGAGAAATTATTTACAATCTACATACCAGAAAACAAGTTAATTTCTAAAATATATAAAGTATCAAACAACTCTACAATTAAACAAATAACAGTTTATAAATGGGGAAAAGACATGAATTGATATGTCTCATAAGTAGCCATATAAAAGACCAATAAGTATGTTGAAAAATGTTCAACCTCCCTAATCATCTGAGAAATGCAAATTAAGTCACAAATGTCAACTCCTAAAAGTTGGAGGCAGGAGGATTAGGAGCTCAAGACTAATCTTAGCTGCATAATGAAACCAAGGCCAAGATTCTAGAAAAGTTAGAAGCGAAGACTAATAGAGTGACAGTTAGCAGGGCTGCAGGCTTAGCAGATGTTAGGAAGGTGCTGGCCAAGAGGTGAAAAATTCCAACAGCAGGAACTAATCAAAAAAATAAATATATTTATAACATGATAACTATAGTTAATGATAATCCTTGAAATTGCTAAAATGTTTGTACTGTCTAGCTTGGTGTCAGCTTGACCCAAGCTAGAGTCATTAGAGAGGAAGGAGCCTCCATGAGAAAATGCCTCCATGACATTCAGCTAAAAGGCATTTTCTCAATTAGTGATCAATGGGGGAGGGCATGGATGGTGGTCCCAGCTTCTATAAGAAAGCAGGCTGAGCAAGCCAGGGGAAACAAGCCCATAAGCAGCACCCTCTGTGGCCTCTGCATCAGGTCCTGCCTCCAAGTTTCTGCCCTGTGTGAGTTCCTGTCCTGACTTCCTTTGGTAATGAACAGAACTGTGGAAGTATAAGCTTAATAGGACCTTTTATCTCCAACTTGGTTTTTAGTCACAATATTTTGTTGCAGCAATAGAAACCCTCACTAAGACAACATTTTAAAAGGTTATGTGAGGGAATAATGTACATGCTAGTTATCTTCACTTTGCTATTCCAGAAAGTATACAAGTTACAAGACATGGACACAATAAAAGTATAAGAAAATTTGTCAGTTTAAATAGGAACTTGTGTGTTTTGTGATACATCATAGAATAATAAAATGAAGAAAAGACTGAGTTATCATAGAATTGTTTATAAATTAAAACAACATAAATACCTCACAATCCAAAACTATTAATGAAACTTAGACCCCAATGAAAGGCTATATGCCCACTAGTAATATGTTTGAAACTAATATCAAATAGAGTAAGAGTGGGTGTTTTTGTGTGGTGGAATTTCAATTTTCTAAAGATGCTTATAGATTTAAAAATATAGGAAAGAGAATAAAATGCAAACACACTTGAAAGCAGAGTCTCTCAGGCCAGATTTCCCCCAAACAGACCCTCTAACAGAACAAGGACTTAATGCAAATAACTTGTTGAGGAAGTGCTTGCAGCAGACAATGCTGCAAAAGCAGAAGAGACAGCCAAGGATAGAGGAAGACCCCAGCTGGGGAATGACATCTTAGTCAGTGACAGCCAAGAATAGAGGAAGACCCCAGCTGGGGAATGACATCTTAGTCAGTGTCTTGGAAGACCATTTGTTGAACCGAGAGTTAAACCTAATAGTGTTTCTTCCTCAAGCAAGTCTTGAGTTTCATAGTCTGGCACCAATCGGTCTATAGCCAACAGCTACCTGGGGGAACGAATGCAAGGCAAGGGGAAAACCCTGAAGCAGTTCAGGGTCCTGCAGTCTAGGGCAAAGTGGACCTGCCAGTGCTGACAGAGTAGGTATTGGGAGGGAAAGCATACAAGTAGCAGAAGATTGGGAAGTGTCACTAGAATGGAACTAGAAGAGGAACTGCAGATTTTCAGTTTTGAATTAAGTCTATTCCATTCACATGTTAGAACCATCAAATAATTAGTAAGAAGGGAACAGCTATAACAGTAGCTGCTAAAGGACAAAATCTAGATTGTAAGGGTAAGGGTAGGTAGTACTGAAATTCATTAATCAACTTTACTTTGGGGTATGTGCAGTCACCAACATGAGGAACTCCTTCATAGACACTAACACCTTTCGGTTTGCACTACCACAACTCTCTTCTCTCTCTCTCTCTCTCTCTCTCTCTCTCTCTCTCTCTCTCTCTCTCCTCTCTCTCCTCTCTCTCTTTCCCTCCCTTCCTCCATTTCCCTCTCCCTCTCCCTCCCTCCCTCCCTCCATCCCTCTCTCTTTCCCTTCCTCTTTCCCTCTCCTCTCTGAGATCGGACTCCCCAACCTTGAGAGGGTCCACATAGCAGTCACATTTCCATTTCTTTTTTTGGACCCAGAGTAAGTGAAAATTCAAAGGATAGTGAGGCCTCTGGATTCATGTGACCTCCACAGTCAGGAACCAGGGTCATTATTTTAACATGTGATAATTAAGATTTGAGACTGGGGCTGGCGAGATGGCTCAGCAGGTAAGAGCACGGACTGCTCTTCCGAAGGTCCTGAGTTCGAATCCCAGCAACCACATGTTGGCTCACAACCACCCGTAATGAGATCGGACGCCCTCTTATGGTGTGTCTGAAGACCAAAAAAAAAAAAAAAATTGAGACTGTAAGTGATACTTAAGCCAGTTCTTTAGATAAAACAAAATTCAGAAAAAAATGTAAATGTAATGGTATTTTTAAAAGAACAATTCCTAGAGTTGAAATTCAACCATGAGGCCATTCTATCCTGCCTCCCAGAGCTTAGTGGCATGCCTGTTCATTCTCAGTTCAAATAAGTGCATCATATGCAAGAGCTGTCTATAAAGCATAGCCTGGGAAACTGGAGACATCAAAACCAGAAAGATTTGATATCTAATTGCCATGAAGTTTACAATCTGAGCAAGAAGCTGCACATAGAACCAAAAGTGAAACTTCCAAATTTTAAGAAATTAATTTAAGAAACATCAACACATGAGCCAGGTTTATTAGCTTACATTTGTTATCCCAGAACTTGAGAGGCTGAAGCAGGAGAATCACTGTGAGTTTGAAGCCATCCTGGACTACAAAATGAGACTCTGGTTCAAAGAAGGAAGGAAGGAAGGAAGGAAGGAAGGAAGGAAGGAAGGAAGGAAGGAAGGAAGGAAGGAAGGAAGGAAGGAAGGAAGGAGGAAAGGAGGAGAGAAGGAAGGAAAAAAGGAAGGAAGGAGAGGAGAGAAGGAGGGAGAGAACAAAGGAAGGGTAAAGAGATTTTTATTGTCTTATAGGCGTCATTCAATTATATAAATAAACATATACATTATAATATAGTATTTTCTATTATTGAAACTCATAGTTAAATAGTTTCAAAATATAGAAAGAATTTTGTGTAAAAGACACTCAATATAGGAGCTTTTTACTTTTTTGTTTTTAATATTTTTATTTTGAAATTAAAAATAATTCCATCATTCCCCTTTACATTTTGACCCCTGATGGTTTCCTGTAATGGATTCTGTTTAAAAGAGAAGTTTCTTTGATGAGGGGTGAGTACTACACTTACATCTAGGTATAAGGATAAATATTAGAATTCTGTTAGGAATTATTGTGGTTAAGTGAAGTGGTGATAGTAGGTTCTCCTCTAAAAGCCATGACCTTTCTAGCTCAAGGTAGTTGGCTAGGTATCCATTAACAGACATGATTTCCCTCTTGTTGAGTGGACCTTATGTCCAATTAAGAGCTGTTGGTTACAACCACGATATGAGTGCCACTACTTAATTAAAGTTGCGTAGGACCTCTTAATAACTTTAAAGTATGAGACAAAACTGGTGAAGAGACATGCAATACAAGATGATTGTTGTTGCTATTGTCGTTGTTGCTATTTTTGTTTTGTTTTTGTTTATAATAATTGAGCTTAAACCCAGGATCTTGTCATAGTGTGCAAACTCTCTTCCATTGTGCTGGCAGGTTGACCTGGCTGCAGTGTGTGGTCACATAGTCAAGATTATGTAGGGAATAAATATTTAATTCAATAGGTTAAAAAGGAAAAGGACACAAAATTGGGTGAGTATGGAATGAGGGGTAGTGAATCTGGGAGAAGTTAGAGGAAATGAATAAGATAAAAAAATACATTGTGGAAAATTCTCAAAAATTTATTAAAATATTTTTAAATTTAAAAACTCATAAAGAAAAGAAGGCAAAGTGGAAGATAGAGATCTATCTTCATTTTTTCTACTTATGAATGCAGTTTCCCTTGCATCATTTCTGGAAGAGGCTGTCTCTTTTTCCAATTCTATTTTTGGCACCTTTGTCAAAGTCAGGAGGCTAGATCAAAAAGTCAGGAGGCTAGGTCAAAAAGTCAGGAGGCTAGGTCAAAAAGTCAGGAGGCTAGGTCAATGGAACAAAGTCAGGAGGCTAGAGCAATGGAAGGTTTGTCTACTTTTTTTTT
>JADRCC010570092.1:0-15878 GCA_019843855.1 Hylomyscus alleni | reverse complement strand
CCCCTCAGACACTGACCTCCATCTCAGCCAGTCTGCACCGCAGCATCCGAGGCATGGGCTGCCTCAGCAGGACCATTGCCTTTCCTGGAAAGCCTGGCTTTGACAGGGGCAGCCAGTCCTGGGTGAGGGGCTGGAGTTGACAGGTTCACTCTGGGCAGCCTGGCTTCTGAGAAGGGACAAAGGCCCTCTGCTTTTGTTTGCAGTGTCTGTGGCATTGTCATCCCCTGGAACTATCCCTTGATGATGCTGTCCTGGAAGACGGCAGCCTGCTTGGCTGCTGGGAACACCGTGGTGATCAAGCCTGCCCAGGTGAGTACACACTCTCTAGACCAGGTTGTGTCTGCACGAAGCGAATGGGGAACTTCCTGTCAGGAGACAAAGGTCCCTTCGCCCACACCACTCACTGAGGAGCTGGTCCTCAAAGGCCAGCTTACCATGACAGAGATACATGAGGGGAATAAGAGATAGCTGGCTGAGAAGACTGTCCAGCTACCAGTAATGCAGACCCGGAGACTGCGTTGGCATATGCTACCACTCAGAGGACAGGGTTTCTACTGCCATTCTGGATCTACACCCTGGATCTTGTTTTCTGTCCCTTGCCTGTCCCATGCTCAGGGCAGGCCAGTGGTGTCAGTAAACCTGGTTCCTTGTCTTTCATCTGGTTTCAGATACCAGAAGTCCTAGAACAGTGGTTCTCAACCTGTGGGTCATGCCCCCTTTAAGGGTTGGCCAACGGGAGTCTCATATCAGATATCCTGCGCATCAGATATTTATAGTATGATTCATAACAGTAGCAAAAGTATAGTTATGAAGTAGTAATGAAAGTAATTTTATGGTTTGGCATCACCAAACCATGAGGAACTGTATTAAAGGGCCACAGCAGTTGAGAGCCGTTGCCCCAGAAGGAGGTAGTATGGGTAATGAGAGTTAGGGACCTTCCAGCCCTCAGCAAGAAGCTACAGATGGTAAGAGAGGAGAGGTGGGGTTTCAGGGGCCACAGGTGACCTCCCAGGGGCACTGACCACACTGCCAGCCTCGGTCTCACGCTCATCCACTGCTTGCCTCTTGCACAGGAGGAACTGGGCACAAGGTACCATCTTTAGAGTGGCCGGCACCCAGGAGACTCTGCCTCTCTGGGCTCTTTGAAGCACATCAGTCTGGAGGGCTGCTGCACAAAACCCAATGAGGATGCTAGACACTTTAACACTTTTTTTCCTATTCTTCAAACTAAATACAGAAATAGGACAGAAATTGAGCAGTTAAAATTTCCATTTGTATTTTATTTCTGGAAATACCTTCTCATAGTGATTTGTTTAAGAAGATTGCAATTGGGTCAGAAAAAACTGATAAACTTGTTTTCTGAAAATAAAATATCAGAGCAAAAAAAAAAACCCAAAACAAAACAAAACAAAACAAAAAACAGGCTGAGAGGTGGAATAGCAATTAGGAAGTTTGCTGCTATTCCAGGGGTCCCGAGTTCCCAACCCCCTACTCGGGCCACTGCCAGTTGTCTACAGTTCCAGATAATACATACACACACAGACACCAAACACACACAAATACATACACACACAAATACATACACAAACACACACACACACACTCCAGTTTGAGCAAGCTCCCACCTGGCTCTTTCTATTTCTTCTTTCCTTTTTTTTTTTCCTAATTTTATTTTTTAGAGGGTCTCCTTTCCCCAAGACTAGCCCCTACTTGCTCTGTTGTTGAAAAAGATCTTCAGCTCCTCTTTCCAGCTGCTGAGTGCTGGGCTCCCAGGCATGGGCCAGCATACCCAGTTTATTCTGTGCTGAGGATGGAGCCCAGGGCTATAGGCGTGCTAGGCCAGGGTTCCCCCCCCCCACACACACACACATAGGCCAGATCCCCTCCCAGAACTGCCTTACCTTGTTTTTTCCCAAGTTAATTATGTTTATTTAATATTTTATTTATTATTATATTTATTTATATTATTTTTATTTTCTTTGGGTTTTTTGAGACAGGATCCTCCTGGTTGTCCTGAAGTCACTAACACATTCAAAAAAGTTGTCAGTTTGGATGTGCCAGCTTATTTAAGCTTGACAAAAGTCCTCTGAGGTAGACCTTGATTTCCTGCCAAGTGGGTGCTGCTGGAGGGTCATGGTCAGGTCATCCTTGTCCTTGTGCAGAACACTTGGTCCTAATAAGGACGGGGGCCCCAGAATCACATCAAGGCACTGTGGGGTATGAAATGACCTAACCTTGACTGGAGGAAAACACTGAACCAGAAGTTTATAGGAGCTGGGGGAGGGGGAAGGGCTGGAAAGTGGTCTCCCTTTGGTTTCCAGAAATGGGGCAGTACTCAGAGTGACACACAGGCATGGATAGCTGGTCACCGGAGCCCTTGTGCTAGTACAGTTCCCCCAGAGGCCTCTTCTATAGGCTGGCACCTGCAGTTTTCTGAGCTGAAGCTGGTCTCCTGCTGAGGGGCTACTGAGGGTCACCTGGTTAGGGGAGCAGAGCCATTGTGGATGGGCCTGCTACACAGTCCCATTGAACACTGCTCCTTCAGTGCTAAGTTCAAACACACTGAGAAGATATGAACATGGGCTGGAAAGGGATCCAGGGCTAGCTGAGGAGCACCAGTGGGAGAGATCAGCATACTGGGGGCTTACAAGACCTAAATTCTCCCTGAGAATTGTTGGAGATACTAGCTGTGTGGGCAGTGCCTATGGCTGGCCATGAACATGGCCTCCCTATAGTCTTCCTGCTGCCCCAAGCACTGCTGCTCTTTCCTGTTTCGGAAAGCTAGCTTCTTGGGGTACACAGAGAGAAGGCTATGAAGAGAGGTCTGGCTGCACTCTGTGTCCAAATCCTCCACACTCAGACTCCTGCCCTGTTCTCCATTCAGGTGACCCCACTCACAGCCTTGAAGTTTGCAGAGCTGACGCTGAAGGCTGGCATTCCCAAGGGTGTGGTCAACATCCTCCCAGGATCTGGTAAGGACTGGGGTGAGGAAAGGGCTAGAGCTCAGAGCACCCAGGTACACACATGGCCAGAGCAGTGTGGGAAGGGCAGTGCCCATGACCAGCCTGAGGTGGAGGAGGCCACACCCTGGGGAGACACAGTGGCTTGAAGGGTCATGACATTCAGATAACTCCTCAGATGCCTTCTGTTTTGTGTATGAATATTTACCTTCATGTATGTTATGCAACATGTGTGTGCAGTGCCTGCAGAGGCCCAAAGAGAGGGTTGGATCCCTTATAACTGGAGTTACAGATAACTGTAAGCCGCCATGTAGGTACTAGGCATCAGAGCGAGGTCTTCTGGAGAAAAGGAAGTATTTTGAATTGCTGAACTATCTCTCTGGGCCTGTTCTTTGCTTTTTAATATATGGCTTAGTCCATTTATATTTAGTGTTGTTTTTCTATAGTTGGATTTGTCATTTTACGTTTTACTTTCTGTCCTCTGTCAATCTCTCTTTTACTGCTTTATTGAATGGTGTCATGTTTTAATTTTTTAATATGGAATCTTGCTGTGTTACTGAAGATGGTCTCAAACTCTTGGGCTCAAGTGATCCTCCTGCCTCAATGTCTTGAATACTGGAACTATAGGTTTGAGCCATTTTACCTGTCTGACATTTTAGCTTTTTAATAATGAATTTTTTTTGCCATGTATATATGTATGTATATATGTATGTATGTGTATTTAAGTACATACACACATATGTGATGTGTTAAACTTTTTCTTTAAGACTTTTTTTAAAGATTTATTTTATTTATTTTATGTGTACTAGTACACTGTAGCTGTACAGATGGCCGTGAGCTATCATGTGTCTGGCTGCTGGTAATTGAACTCAGGACCTCTGCTGGTCCTGCTCACTCTGGCCCCGCTCGCTCCTGCGTAATTCACTGTAGCTGTCTTCAGATACACCAGAAGAGGGCGTCAGATCTCATTACAGGTGGTTTGTGAGCCAGCCACCATGTGGTTGCTAGGATCCAAACTCAGAACCTTCGGAAGAGCAGTCAGTGCTCTTACCCGCTGAGCCATCTCGCCAGCCCCCTCTTTAAGACTTTTTTTTTTTTTTAAATTAAGACTTGTGTATTTATTTTTCCTTTTGCTTTGAGACAAGTTCTCATTGTGCAGTCCTGACTGCCTTGGAACTCACTACTTGGCCAGCTCTCTAGGTCATGTGTGTTTTTTATTATTCTTAGCATCTTCTCTAGGACTTATCACTTACTCCTTATTTTGTAATTATTTACTTTACACTGACCCTGGGCAAACAGAAATGTTGCTTTATGTAGGCAGGGACCTCATTTTGTGCTGTTACCTTTTATGTATCTATGTTTCATCAGTGCAATTATGTGGCAACTAGTCTAGCTAGTGATATTACCTTGTATCATTTCATGTAAGATACTAAAGTTGGAAGTCTGTCCCCTTTCCTGGTCTCATGGTGGATTTGAGTCTCTGTCTGCCACCCCTTCTCTGGGTTGTTCCTCCCCTCTATTATTGGTGACCAAGCTGTTACAGTTCAGCTGCCATATATGGTTGCTTTTAAAATTAGTTAAAATATGAAAGAGAAATGAAGTGTGTGTCACATTGCTTGAGTAGCCATATTCTTGGTTCTTGACCCCACCCCCACCCCTCATGGATTCTGACCACTGTCAGGTACTGATTCTAGATCACTTGGTTTCATCTCTGAGAGCTTTCTTCGGTATTTCTTCTACTCGCCACAAATCTGTTATCTGTAGGATGATGTCCTTATGTTCCTCCATTTCTTGAAGACCTAGATGGCTTTGTAAGTGTGAAACTGCTTATTGTTGTATCTTCACTATGTTGCCCCATATGCCATCCCGTATTGTCCCACATGCTTTCCTGTGTCATCCCATGTGCCTTCTGGCCTCTGGTTTCTGGTGAGACATCGGCTGTTGGTCTGATAGGCCTTCCTGTGTATCTGACAGGCCATTCCTCCCTCACTGTTTTCCTCAGTGTGTGCATTTCATTGTGTCCATTATTATTAGAAACTCTTCCAGCTTCTTAGATGCGCAGATTAGTGCTGTTCTCAAACTGTCGGCCATCTTCAGCACAGTCGTTTGCACCTTTCTTTTCCTCTCCTCTCGGTACGCCTATGACGTGTGTATTGCTACAGCTAACAATGCCCTGCTTGCCTCAATCCTTTTCAATCCTTTTTGTCTTCTGTTCACTGCTTCTTCTGTCAACTCATATCTGATGTTGAGCCTTGCTTTAGTTGTAATATGTCCGGCTGGGTTTCTTCATGAGCTTTGTTCTGTTGACTGCCAGCCCTTCCTTTGTGAAGTACCTCAGTTGTTTCTTTTGTTGTTTGTTTCTTTGTTTGGGTTTTTTTTTGCTTTGGTTTTTTTTTTGTTTGTTTGTTTTTGTTTTTGTTTTTGTTTTTTGTTTTTCGAGACAGGGTTTCTCTGTGTAGCCCTGGCTGTCCTTGAACTCACTGGACTGACCAGGCTGGTCTCAAATTCAGAAATCCGCCTGTTTCTGCCTCCCAAGTGCTGGGATTAAAGGTGTGCGCCACCACCACCCAGCCCTCAGTTGTTTCTTAACTTGCCGTTTTCTTTCTCTCTTCTTTTCTTCTTTCTTTCTTTCTTTTTTTTTTCTAAAAGTGAGCATTTTAAGCAATGTTTTGTAGCAACTTTGAATACTGTTTCCCCTCCTTTTCAAAGCTTGTTTTTTCTTTGCTTGCCTGGTTAGTGACTTCATTAGACACTGTCAATGAAATCTCTCTCCCCAAAGTCTGTAGCTTTAGTATCATTTGTCTGAGGGCTGAGCTGGAGCCTGGTAGCCACAGCCACCTGCCGGGACAGCGGTCTCAGTAAGGCTCACTTGACTGGATTTCTCTGACTCCTGTTGATCCTTCTGCCTCTGCCAATGTCACTTAGCTGTTTAGCCCAGGTGCTCATCATCATCATCACATATCTGTATATGTACATGTACACATATACGCCTGTATACATACATGTATTATATAAAATGTATATACAATATATAATATATGTATATAAAATATAATGTATATATAATATATATGTATTACACACATATATACATATATATATACACATATATGTATGTGTGTGTATGTATATATGTGTGTGTGTGTATATGTATATATATGACATAGGCTTTTCTGCAAGTATGTTGGTACCCAAGGAGGCTCGAGGAAGGCATCAAATCTACTGGACCTGGAGTTACAGAGCCACCCTGTGGGTGCTGGGAACCAAATCTGGGTCAGCTAGTTTTCTTTTTTATTTTTTTAAGATTTATATATTATTATACATAAGTACACTGTAGCTGTCTTCAGACACACAGAAGAAGGCATCAGATCTCATTACAAGTGGTTGTGAGCCGCCATGTCGTTGCTGGGATTTGAACTCAGGACCTTTGAAAGAGCTGTCAGTGCTCTTACCCACTGAGCCATCTCGCCAGCCCTCAGCTAGTTTTCTTAACCACTGATTATCTCTCTAGCTCCTGCTCATCCTTTTTTGACAGTACTCCATGGCATTCTACAACTTCAAGCCCTTTGAATGAATAATTTTTTTAAAGATTTAGTTTTATTATTTTAAATTATGTGTGTAAGGGTATATGCACACGAGTGAAGGTGCCCGTGGCAATCTACAGCTTTGTACTCCTCTGAAGCTGGAGTTATAGACCGTTGTGAGACACCCAGATGGATACTGAGAACCAAACCCAGGCCCAGTGCTCTCCACTGCTGGACCGCGTCTCCAGCCTGTGAAGGGATAATTTGTAACGCCAGCATTTGAAGTGCGAAGGACTTCTCCCTCACCCTCCCCTTGGGTATCTTGTCTCATTACTTCCTTATTGCTCTCTCTAAGCTGCTTACCTCAGATCTCTGCCGTGAGTGTCCTTAAGGTGGAGTGCTTCCTGCTGGTTCCTTCTGAGAGCGCTGACCTTCTCTGTTCTTGTGGACGACTTTGCTGCTGGCAAAAGTCTCTCCAGTGAGGAAACGGGCAGGCAGATGATGTTCTGGAGTGCTCCTGTATAAAGGGCTTGGTAAAGAAGAGATTCCCAACCCCTCAGCCGTATTGGCCAAGCGGATGACCCTGCCAGTGAAATGCTGTGTGTCAGAGAGGAGTGTGAGGGAGCCATTTCTCTCCTCCCACCACAGGAGTCCCAGGAGTTGCCCTCAAGCACTTTATCCACTGAGCTATATCACTGGCTCTATTGCGTTGTGTTTTACTATTCTTAAGTATGAGACAATTGCAATCTCAACTTCTCTTCGAACCTATAAACACAGAGCAATTCCAGAACTTGCCAAGGGTATGTTTTTTGTTTTTTGGTTTTTGTTTTTGACTGGGACAAATACCAAGTTTACTTCACAAACACTAGGAACATGGGCTGGATGGGGGTTGGGGAGCCACAGGTGCACAGCTGTACACAGTCACCATCAGTACCCCACTCCCCACACTGGGGTTCAGTCTAGACTGCAATGCCTCCAAAGCCAACAGGCAGCAAGAGGTGAGTACAGGAGGGCCCTGAACACCAAGCCCCAGAAAGGCTAAGGGATGCAGCTCCAGCTGTCCCAGGAAAACCAGCAATAAATAACAGTGGGGCACGGCCCCACCCATACAGGTCATCTAGTCGCCCATTTTCACTCTGGAGGTCTGAAGGATCGTAATGATGACCCCGAAGAGGCCAATGGCACTGCCAAAGATCTCCACGATAAGAATTTTTACAATGAGGCTGGGGTTCTGTGCATCAGCCAGGGTGGCCCCACTGCCCACGATGCCCACGCAGACTCCACAAAACAGGTTGGACAGACCGACTGTGAGGCCAGCCCCAAACATGGAGTAGCCTGCATGGTAGTTTTGATGGCCGGTGGCCTTGGGGTCAGTAGCACTGAAAGGCTCAGCCATGTTCCTGATGACAATTACTGTGATGATGCCACTAGATGGTCACCGCTTCACAGAAGATAATACTAACCAAGTTCTTGGTTTTGATTCTGGGGGCTTTCACCCCACCCCCAATAATGGAAGAACTGGTAATATAGATTCCCCAGGCTGCTCCAACCACAGACAGAGAAATTGCTAGGCCAATGTCCAGATTCGATCACATGAAGGGGGAAGTTTCTGTCAGGAACCATGCCACATCAAAGTGAAAGCCCAGGTCAAAGATGATGTAGCAGATTCCTAAAGCAATGACGAAAGGAGTTAAAAGGCTACTCTTTCGAGACACAGTCCCCAACCCATGACGACCATGCTGGCCCAGAAGGCCACAAAGATCCTGAGGTAGAGCATCTCCAGCCCTGTCGTGGCAGCAGTGACGGCAGGGGTCGGATCGGTGGGACCCGAGCTTAACCATGTCCACCATCCGCTCTGCAGTCTCGCCAAGTTTAAAGACTGTTGTTCATGAAGTTTCGTATTGCCTATGTTACCATCAAAGTGCGAAGCATGTATCTGTGACAGGGTGGCTGTGGCAAAGTCATGGATGTGAGGGAAGTTCCCTGATGGCACATGCTGTCGAAGTGGGTAGGGTGGCACAAACTGTAGTCTCAGTATGAGGTAGGCTGACCCAGGTTTATTGTTGCTGGATCTGTCTACTTTGTGGATTCTTCTTTTTTCCACCTTTCTCCACCCCTTTCCGTCCTTTCAACCCCTAACCCTAGATAGGAGAGAAGAAAGGACAGAGAGGAAAGGGGACCTCGTTATCATTAGACCACTTCCTACTGCTTAGGAGTGTCAAGTTCCTTGGGGCAAGTTTGATCTTCGCTGTCAGGATATCTAATTTCTTCCTTTCCTTGTTTCTTCTGTGAGCATGACTACTTAACAAACTATGACCAACAACAGCAAACAACCAACAACCCTGCCTCTTGGGGCCCTAGCATTTAACATACCCTCTCAAAAGTCCCCAGAATTCTAAATGTCACACAATCGCAGAAACTATCTGCAGCTGGCAAAATCACACTCCTGCTAGAGAGCTAGGTCAATCCTAGTCAGCTACTGTGGACAGTCTGAAACAGCCCCACACCCCACACCTGGGATTAAAACAAAACCATATTCCCATAATATTTCTGTGTTTTTCAAAGAAACCAGAACTCCAAAATTGTCACTACAGTTTACTTCAAGTTTGAGACCCTGGGCTACACACAGAAAGACCTTGCCAGAAGCAATGTTATTTTTTTTCATGTTGGCTTGCTTTATATCTGACCTCTGTGGATCACTTCCTGGTTTTAAATAACTCATTTGTTTTCTTAAATGTAGTGTTTTTTTTAAAAAAAAAAAAACTTTTGCATATTTTGGATATGAGTCCCTTGTCAGTCACATACATCTTTGCAAATACATTCTCCACTGTGCAGTGATTTAACATCAGTATCAAAATGGAATCAACTTTGAGGCCAGCAGCTCCCAGGTTTTCCTCTAGAATAATAAGCTGACTTTATGGAGTATCCAGTTTACCAGAGTAGAGCCCTGGGATTGGATGCAGGGACAGGTCTAGGAAAGATTAAAAGCACCTCTTCAAAGACTTTGGATTTGAGAGGCCCTAAACCATCCAAGCACGAGGCTGAGTAAGCCAAGGATGAGAGATGGTTCTCATTCCAGGGAGTCTGACTGGTGATGCATATTTAGGAGATGACGTATCTAAGGGTGGCCTTTGGAGATCTGGCCACGATCAGCTGAGGAAGCCCTGTAAACTGAGAAGTGTGAGCCTAGGGCAAGCTAGCCCTGGGTGTTCGAAGGTGGCATAAAAGACAGAGATGGGAAGGAAGAGTCAGGGAAAAGAACAACCCAGGAGAGCAGAAACCAAGTCAAGAAAGAACCTGGAGGCTTGGGGACGGGTTTCTATTGATCCTGAGAAAAAGCAGCAACCCACCCTATGGTCTTAGCAAATCACGGACCAGAAAGACACGAAGGACTTGGCCACTGACCAGGCTGAGGGATATGAAGGGGAGAGATGTGCTATGGGGCAGCCTGGAGCTCAGTAGACAAATAGACATGGCAAGACTATCAGCACCCCAAGGGTGGGGCTTTGAATCCATGTTGTTCCTCCATGGACTACAGTCAGTGTTGATCCCGACATTTGAAAGTCACCGAGTTTAGGCCAGTCGCCCCTGATTTCCACACTCGATGCAGAGTGTGGTTTCTGGTACCGCCATGATGGAGTGTTGAGCCTGGGCCTTCCTCATCCGACAGCTCTGGTTACAGAGCTGGGGGCCAAAAGTCCAAGAGCAGAGTTGTCAGGATGGCATCCTCTGATGCTTCACTTCCTGCTGTGAAGATGGCATTGTATCTGTACCCTCACATAGCCATCTCTCTGTGTAGCTCTGTATGCTAACTTCTTTCTTTCTGATTTTTTTTTTTTTTTTTTTTTTTTTTTTTTATAGAGTAGAGACTGGTGTCCTTGCCTCAAGTCTCATAGGGTAGAGTCCATCCTATAACTCCTTAGGGACCCTGCCTCCAGGTACACTCACATTCAGAGGCAATGGGATTAGTACTTTCGTGTTTTAATTTGGAAGAACATATGTCAGCCCATAATAGGGCAGAGTCCCATGAGCCCTGGCATTGCGTGCCATGTATAAAGCATGGTGTAGCGTCCTCTGGTGGGCATGTGAGGACATGTGAGGGACCCGTGACTGCCTTTCCCAGACCCCAGAGATCTTGACTTTCTCACAAAACCTAACCACAGGATCGCTGGTTGGCCAGAGACTCTCAGACCACCCTGATGTGAGGAAAATAGGATTCACAGGCTCCACGGAGGTGGGAAAGCACATCATGAAGAGGTAGGTGGGTCACATGAACGGTGGTATCTGGGTATAGAGATGGTGACCCCACAAGCCGGGTCCTGCTTCTTGGCTTTTGGTGGGTATAGCCAACCCCAGCCTGTTAATACAGATTCAGAGTTTTCCATAAACCCTTGAGAGGCCCAGGCGAGACCACACAAACCAGCAGGGTTCTGGTACCGTGCTATCTCCTAAGCCCAGCAGGGTTCTGGTACCGTGCTATCTCCTAAGCCCAGCAGTGTAGAAGTCAGCAGATCTGACTTGAGATCGCCACGAGTCTGAACTAGACACTGATTTTAAAAACAACACACACTAAGAAGTACTCATTCATAGCTTTTACGTTGATTACAAACCGACCTGGCAATGTTTTAGGTAGATTAGATTAAATGGAATCTGTTACAGTTGGCCTTTCGTATCCATGGTGATCACATGGCAGATTCACACAGCTGCAGATTGGAAATATTTGGAAAGACAGTTTTGCCTGTGCTGAACATGTCCGACCTTACATTCGCCTAGCCAGTGCAAGTATTCATGCCATGCTTACATTGTGTTAGACATCATGTACAGAGAGCAGTGGGTACCAGAAGATGAGGATAACTTCTGTGCATATTGCCCATAAGGTGCCCCAGCACCTGAGGGCTTTGGTACATACAAGGCTGCTCTGAGCCACCTGTGAGCCGTGCTGGGGCAGGGGAGCCCATAGTCTTGTTCATAGTCTAGAACAAGAAGACCTGTTCTCGCAGGCCATGCTTGGCACTTACTTTAGGTGGCATGGCTGGAGTATGGTTATTACCCAAGGACACGTCTGTGATTCCTGACATCTTCCTGCTTGGTCACTAAAACCCTGAGATATCCCTATCCGGCCAACACAGCTCTCTGGCCACAGCTACTCCAGCTGGGGGATGATTCTCTTTAGGATATTCTCAATCCACATTTCTATAGCACCAGCTGTGTGCCAGGCACTGGGATGTCGTAGAACCAGACAAGTGCACGGCTACTGTAGGGAGGCCTGCCTTCTCACAGGTGGAGACATTCATAAACACACAGGCATCTGACAGGGAGGTGACACAGGGACGTGAGGGTTTTATATGGGAAGGTCAGAAAAAGACCCTACCAAGAGGACAGAGTGGAGGGGAGAAGGACATCTGGGAGTATGAAAGGCCTAGCCTGGGCTAGGTGTTAGGGGAATAGGAGTGGGCCCAGTGGTAGGAGGTGGGGTGGATTGTAGGCAGAGATGGGGGTTCTGGTGGCTCTTTGAAGTCTAACATGCTCTGGGCTTGCCTTGTACCCCACCTGCAAGCCCCTGTGCTCTGTGCCACCTGACATGAGCCCCACCCCTCTGTTCCTTCCAGCTGTGCCCTGAGTAATGTGAAGAAAGTCTCCCTGGAGCTGGGTGGAAAGTCACCCCTTATCATCTTTGCCGACTGTGACCTCAACAAAGCTGTGCAGATGGTGAGGCTGGGCCTGGGGTAGCGAGAGATGGGAACATATGGGAAAAGAAGTGGCGGGCATCGGGGCCGAGGCAGAGAGATGGGAGTGCAGCATCTCTCAGCATCTATGGTCAGCCTAAACTGTACAACCATCCATGATGTCACCACAAGTATGAGCAGCATAGTGACACACATCCTTGGGGAAAGGATGTGTTCGCCACAGTGTCCCAACTGTCATACAGTTGAGCTAGATGCGTGGATTGGGATGCTAGGCTGCCTCTCATGGCGTTTGTGGAAAGCAAAGTATCCCTGGATCTCTTGGGCATGACCCCCCTGACCAGTCTGCCAATGACCTTGTATATATGTGCTCAGGGTCTCCACCTATGCACTGGGTAGCCACAAGTTAGACCTCAGCATATCCATCTGCATAGGGCCAAAGAAGTGCCCATCTTGGTGTCTAAGGACTCAGGACAGTGACTACACGTGGCCCATGCCATGGAAGTGGAGTGATTCTTAACATTGGTATTGTCACTTATGTGCCTTGGTCCTCTTTCCACACTTTCCACATCAGTCAGACCCATTCAGCCAGGTATCCAACTATCTTAGCAGCCTGCCTAAGCCTCATTCTGCCTTGGAGGAGCCATGACACCCAGCATAGTCCTAAAAAGGAGTCCCGCCTTGCTTGATGGGAAGCTGAGGGAGGCCAGGTCCTTGTTCATGTCCCCTTGAGCCCAACAGCCCAGGGTCTTGGCTCCATGCAAGATGTTGCTGTGCTGAGGCCTGCACACAGAGGGAGGCCTGTGCCAACTGTTGGACTGTGTCATCTCAGGCCAGGAGAGCTGGATGGGACTCAACTCTGCCCCCTATCCCTGGCCTCCTGCTTCAGGCTTCTCAACTCCTACTGTGTCCTAATTCCTGCCAAGGCTTGCCTGGAACCAGGGTTGCCCCCTCAGCCTTGCCCTCAAGCTATGCATGAAGCCTGATCCCAAGAAAACCTGGTACCTTCTGGGTCTCAGGGAGCAGGCAGGTTCAAACTCACCCTATCCTGTTCTCTACAGTTTGTGTGACTAGCATTGTTACATGATGGTGGGGGTGAAGCCTCTCTGGCCTCCTCTTACCATGTGTCCTGTACCCTCATTTCCCACCACCACCCCTTGCCTCCACAGGCTGAGGGTTGCACGAGACATGTGTGTCCAGAGCTGGTCAAGCCTGACCCATTCATGGGAGGAAGGCAGGATGCAGGCACACCCCCTCTTCCCTGAGAAGGAATGGCAGTCCTGATAGGGGCTAGGGCAGAAGCACTGTAGAGATCTGTGACCTGGCATTTCTGTCCTTCCCTGAAGGGTATGAGCTCCGTTTTCTTCAACAAAGGGGAGAACTGCATTGCGGCAGGCCGGCTCTTTGTGGAGGACTCCATCCACAACCAGTTTGTGCAGAAAGTGGTAAGTTTGAGGCTAGAGTCTGAGTTGGAGGTGCAGATTGCAGGAGAGGTGGTGGTACCCAGTGAGGAGTGGCTGGGCTCCTCTCATTGGGTACCACCAATCTGCTCAGAGGATCCCTGGGGAGCTCTCTTGAGTCTTCAGCTCAAATTGACATAACCGAAAGGACCTGTGGGTTGAGGGTGGTCTTAGTGGCCTAGTGCTTGTCCAGGCTTTTGGGTTCCATCCTCACCACCACCAAAAAGAAGACGCGTTCTCCAGTAACAGAGCCTAGGATGAGAGTCATGTGTACAGGATTCACGGAACCGCCCTCCTTAGGTGAAGCCATAGGAGGGGAGCAGGAGAGGACAGGGCAAAGGAGCGGGGAGCAAGGACACATGGCCTCAGAAACCCTTAGCAGCATCCCTAGAGCAGGGAGTACCCTGTACAGGTGCTCAGAGTCAAGAGGCCAGGCTCTGCCCCCAGCCCACAATGTTAGGCAGTAGTTGTCACAAGCTGGCCATGGGCTGAGGAGGGCAGCTTCTGCCAGCTCTCGAGGATAACAGCAGCAGTGTGCCAGAGCCTCTGGGGACCCGGCAGGTGCCAAGCAGCAGCTTCCTCTGGAGTTACTGGCTGATTTAACAAAACCCGAATAGCTTTGGAAACAAATGGGTCTTCTTGGCCCCATAGGCATGTCTTGTTTGTTTGTTTGTTTGTGGTGCTGGAATGGATCCCAGGGCCTTAGCTAGTGAGATTATTGCTCTGTCACTGAGCCGGAGCCCCATCGAAGAATGTTTTTAATGCCTGACTTCTGGATTTCTCCGTGGATTGGCTTATGACCAGCTTCATCATGTGAGTTTAACAGTGGTAGAACGACACTTTTCTAACATAAAACCAGAGAGGGAGAAACTCCAACTGTTAAGATGAAGTTGCTGCATGAGCACAGGTCGGCCCAGCCAGAGCTACCACCCACCTTCAAAGTCTAGACAACAGTGTAAAGGTGATGGTATCTGAGGCAGGAGGTGACCCCATGACAACCAAAAGCCCATCTTAGGTCCTGAAGATCAGGCAGGAACCTAACAGAAATGTACAGTGATGCTGAGAGGCGGCAAGTCTGTCACTTTACATACACTGTGGCTAGGGCGCCCTGAGGAAAGGATTAAGGTGACATTGTCACTTAGAAGCATTTCCTGGAGGAAGGTCTGTGTAATCAAATACCAGAGAGATAAATGATTCATATGGAAGAAAGGTTTGTTCTTGCTCATGGTTTCGGAGTTCATGGTCACTTGGCCCTGTGGTAAGGCAGAGTATCATGGCAGGGAGTTCACAGCATAGCAGAAACACTGACCTCATGGCTCTGAGAGAAGAGAGGAAGGGCCAGGATGCCAATGTCTCCTTCAAGGGAACACCTCCAGTGACCTCACTCCCCTCTGCTATGTCCTGTCTCCTAAAGGTCCCACCACATCCCAACAGCCCCCAAGCCTTCAACACATGGGCCTTGGAAGGACACTGGGGCCAAACCAGAGTAGTCAGGAATGGATCTCAGTAGGAAAGGCAACAAAGATAGGAAAGGACTGGGCAGCTGTGCCGTGTAACAAATGACACACAATACCTGGTAGCGAGTTTACCTGGCTCACTGTCCACTTTCCTGAAGAGGCTGCAGACAACTCTGTGTGCTCTCAAGACTCCAGGGCAGGAGCCTGGAAGTCAGGCCACACTAGAAAGGGTCTGGAGCTGCTCGCTCTCCCAGAGCTCTGTCTAATTGGCCTCTGATTCTGATCATCTGTATTCCTCATAATTTTGGTTGCGAGCCTAACCTTTAATGGCTGAGCCATCTCTCCAGTCCATGTATCCTTTCTTAATCTTACATCCTGACTCGTTTTTTAAAAAAGATTATTTTAGGTGGGTACATGTTTCTCCTGCATGTGTGTATGTACACTACATGCTTGGGATCTGCAGATGTCAGAAAACATTGACTCCCCCTGAGCTGGAGTTATAGATGGCTCTGAGCCTCCATGTCTGGGAACCAATCCCTGATCCTCTGGAAGAGCAGCTGGTGCTTTTAACTCATGAGCCATCTCTTCAGCCCCTGATTCATTTTCTGCCCCCTCCCACCATCCCAAGCTCCAGAGCCACTAGATCACCTCCTCCATTGCTCCCTGATGACATCCTAGGAAGCATGTCTAAGTCACAAAGCCTAGACTCAAAGCAGCCTGAGGCAGAGGGAAGGCTTCCTGGAGGAGGCCACTCTCGGGCTATTTGTTGAAACAGGAAAATGAAGGCAGACAT
>JADRCC010570091.1:0-14471 GCA_019843855.1 Hylomyscus alleni | reverse complement strand
TGTGTGTGTGTGCGCGCGCGCATGCATGAAGAGCCTAGCCTTGGGCATGTGTGTGCATACATGTGAGGAGGCTGGGTGCATATATGCATGTATGTGCACATGTGTGAGGAGCTAGATGACAGCCTAGGTGTTGTTTCCTAGGTGCCTTCCCCACTTCCCTCTTTTTGAGACAGGGTCTCTCACTAGCTGGAGCTCACAGATTCAGGAATTGCCTGAGTCTAACTTTCCAGTCTGTGCCTGGATTTTCATGTAGTTTCTGAGGCTCAAACCCAGGACCTCATGCGGTTGTGACAAGTATTACACTGAGGAACTAACTCCCCAGCTCCTGTTCTCCATTTAAAAAAAAAAATTAATGTAGTATCTAAAATGGTACTGAAATACTTATTTTCTCAATTAGTCTTCATGCTAAAGAAAGGTTCTTTATGACAAGAGATGTTGTTTTACGTGGAAGGAAACCTTCAAAAGGAGATCACTGGGCAAAGGGCGGGGCCTTCCTCCATCCTCCAGTTACCTGAAGGCTGAGGCAAGAAGAGTATTTGATCCCTACAGGTCCAGGTCAGCCTGGGTCATAGCAAGATCGTCTCAGAAAGACAGACAGACAGAGAATACAAGTTTAAGAGCAACTTTTAAACTATTAAGTCTTAGAACAAATCCTCCTTACCTCAGTCTGCACCATACCGTGCCTTTGTAGTCTCATGCAGCGCACTAGGTCAGAGATGTCGAACTGCCAGGACACAGAGCGGAACATTAGACACACTGGGTGGTGCGCAGGTGCTCCCCTGTGGGCTCTTCACCCTTCCCCGCGGTGGCTCTTGAACATTTTGAACTGACTTTTTATGATAAAGTGTTTCTAAGAATTAGAATCTACAATCTCAGCACTTGGGAGGCAGAGGCAGGCAGATTTCTGAGTTCGAGGCCAGCCTGGTCTACAGAATAAGTCCAGGACAGCCAGGGCTATACAGAGAAACCCTGTCTCGAAAAACAAAAACAAAAAAAAAAAACAAAAAAAAAAAAAAAAGAATTAGAGTCTACTATGTTTGAAAATCTTTAATACAAGTTCCTTTCCTCTGAAATTTAGCTAATTTCTTAAACTATAAAAAAAAATTAATGTAAGCCGGGCAGTGGTGTGCAGGCCTTTAATCCCAGCACTTGGGAGGCAGAGGCAGAGGCAGGCGGATTTCTGAGTTCGAGGCCAGCCTGGTCTACAGAGTGAGTTCCAGGACAACTAGGGCTAAACAGAGAAATCCTGTCTTGAAAAACAAAAACAAAAACAAAAACAAAACAAAAACAAAATCAATGCAAACAATATTACTCATACACTGCTGTCCAGAATAAAATTCTATATCTTTTTAATTTAGCTGATGCTTAACAGTCTGAAATGAGGACAGACTGGACTGTTGGGTCTGCTCCACTTCAATTATCATAGTTGTAATACTATCAAGGACTGGGTAGAACTGCTTCATCTAAAACCCTTTAAGAGACAGTAGTTTTAATCAATGTGTATATATCAATATACACACATATATATAAAATCAACATATATATATGTAAAACATATGTTATATATATTAAATGCAAAAATGCAAGATATTTTGGCAGTTAAGGAGGCTTTTCATACTAATTTAGATTAGAGTCAAAGTAAGATCATGCTTTAGTAATATTTCTAAAATATTTAAAAATTAAGAGTAACTACTTAGAGTAATAGATTAGCATTAATTTTCAAATAAAAATATTCATTTCTTATCTACAGTAACAAGGACAAAGTCCAATTTTTTTTTTTTAAAGTAGGCTGTCTTTTGGACTTTGGTACTTCAGTATTTCTTGTAGTTGTGGCAACAGTACTGACTTGCTCTCACAGGGAAGCTTAAGGTCTGTACGAGGTAAAAATGGACAGAGGCTGTAGAGCTTATTACACATTTAAATAGCCACATCACTGAACAGTTGCTCGTATATTGTACTTACTTCGAGATCTTGGCTGATTAACCCTAGGATCACGTCTATGCATATGAGGGTTCCTGACCGTCCAATGCCAGCACTGCAGTGTGTGATGACCGGGCCTGACCTATGGATGTGTCTCATGTAGGAGATGAACGTGAGCAGGTCAGCTGGCTGTGATGGCGTATCGTGGTCTGGCCAGGCAGTGAAATTCAGATGAGAAATATGTCGGACCTCCCCTGTCTGAAAGTGTAAAGTATAGTGAGTTACAATGTCATCTGTCCCCAGGTCAGGTCCTTATAGAATTATTTCCATCTTTCAAATTTGAGTAGCATGGTGGATCAGATCAACAGAAAAAAATGGAAGAGATAAAAGGCATCATAAACACACAAAGCTGGGTATGGTGGGTGGTGTATGCCTAATTTCCAGTATGTAGATCAAGAGAGGAGGAGGGATGTTCAAGGCCAGCTTAGGGTACAGAGTAAGACTGTAGCTAAAACAACAACAATAGATTGAAAAGAAATATACGGACTGCATCACCACGGCCCAGTCCTAGTGGCTGGGGATGGTGTCCAGGCTCTTGGGCAGGCCAAAGTCATACCCAGCTCCCATGGGCTCATTTAAATTACGTGTATGGCAATGTCAGTCTCAGAACCTTCATTCTTTCTTTTCCATTAGAATCCCTCCTCCCCCGGGATCCTCTGGCTTTATTATCTGCTTCGTTTTCCTCAAATTCAGCCTCTCAGGCCATCCTGAGTCGCTGAACACACAGCCTGCTTCTCAGTGTCCCATAACCCTTTCTTTCTCTGTCCTGTTCCTCCAGCAGCACTACTGACAGCAGCACCCCCCAGGTAGGCAGCAAGCTCCCTGGGGGATGGAATGGCTTTTTGCCTGTTGTTAAAATGCTGGACCTAGGCTCCACTCCAGGGTTTGAGTTCTACTACCACATGTATGATACATGATCAAGTCACTTGAGGAACACTGAACAGCTAAGCTCCTCTGAGCTATCAGTAAGCTCATGTGAATCAAAACATCACATGGCGATACCTAGGAACTTAAACAATTAGGTTTCATAAAGGACTAAAAGCTCAAGTACCTTGTAAATAATAAAACATAAATTCCCTTTACATAATGCCAACGGAAGTGAATCAGTATACTTTTTTTTCTTCTACAAGAGCTGAAGGAAACTCAGTGGGTAGAGTGCTTGTCACATGAGCATGGGAATCTGAGTTTGGGTCCCCAGCATCCACAGAAAAAGTTGGGTGCTGGGTCTGCCCTTTAATCCCAGTGCTGGGGAGATGGGGACAGGAGGAGTCCTGGGGCTTGCTAGCTAGCCAGAGCAGCTCAGTCTGTGAGCTCCTTGTTCAGAGACAGAGTCTTTCTCAATGGAGGTGGAGAGCCACGGAGGAAGATTCCGGCACCAACCTCCAGCCTCCACATGTGCAGACATACCTACACATTTGTGTACACACACAAACACGTATACACGGAGAACTGAAGACAGAGTCAGTAGCAAACATGGCTCTGGTTTCTGGAAAGGGTGTACCAGTGAAGGAGTGCTGCACTCAAGAGACAGCTGGTTCTGGCTCATGTGCATCAACTTTATCCAGTGTGTTTGACAAGTGTGCATGAAGCATGTAAATGACAGCTGATAGGGCACAACTGTGCACACTGGCTAAAGACATAAGCTGCCTTTACAGGACATGTTTTGATAGCTACAGATTTCTTAAAACAGCTTGAATTAGTCTATGTTGGACCTTGTAGGTGTTAAACAAAGCGAGTTTTGTCAGGTGTGCTGGCACATGCCTTTAATCCTAGCACTTGGGAAGCAGGAGGCCAATCTCTTAAGTTCAAGGCCAGCCTGGCCTGGTCTACAGAGTGAGTTCCAGGACAGCCAGGGCTACACAGAGAAACCCTGTCCCACTAACATGACGATGATGGTGGTGATGATGATGATGATAATAAGTTTCTATGTACATTACAGCTTACGAACTGTTTTGTGCTATTTATTCCTAGGCACAGACCAAGGATCACATTAGAAACCCATGATTCGTTCTAATACAGCATCTATCAGAGGAAACTGTATGAGGGCCACACTTAAAACTCCGCTGGATGCTGGGTGTGGTTTTACAGGATCACACATTCCAGTAATCCCAGTACCCAGGAAGTAGAAGCAGGGGGATCAGGACTTCCAAGTTGTTGTAGCTGTTTGATGACTTTGAGGCCAGCCTGGGCTAACATGAGACCCTGTCTCAAAAATAAACAAGATAGTAGATGACCTGCTTCTTTCTGTTGAGGCCTCACAGAGAGCGTGCAGGCCTACTTTCTGAAGAGGAGACAGTGTTTACGAGTGACTGACCTGAATATCCTCCAGGGCCATCACCCGCACGATGAAGCCCTTCAGCTGCTGCATTCTCAGGAGGGCCAGGCGCAGCCTCTCGTTGGCCATGGTTGTTGTGCCGAGGATGCTCGGCCAGTACCGCTGGCATTTGATCTTTTCTCCTTCCACTTCCTGTGTCATCATTGCTATCACCGTGGAGTTCTGCTCCCAAACCATCTGCCAGAAATCCCCTACAGTGGTGGGCAACGGCCCCTGGCAGGCAATGTACACGAATTCCTGTGCCCCCACTGGGATCTTGATGAAACTGGCATTGATGTATCCACCTTCATCTCCAAGAGGCACTCTTGTGGTGTCATCTGTGAATGTCCACAGAGAAAGGGCATGTCACCATCATGAATTGTCACAATGAGTTTCACAAGAAGCTGGAGTCAAAGACCACAATGGCTCCTATGGCCCTCCTTGGACTCGCCATCACATGAGTTGATGGAGTGCATTTCAACCAGCGGCAGTCCAGGTCCTGTTTATGGTTTCTGTTACACTCTATCTAAATGTCAGCTTGGTGGCTTTCTATGAAAGTTGGGTTTTAATATAGCATAATATATAGAGTAAATATGTATTACTAATGTTGTAACAGATGTAACAAAGTAAACTTAAACACAGTAGAACTTGATAGTAAGCAACTAGAGAAACAAACATAGACATTGTTACTTCTCTGTCAGTATTTAGACACCAGTGACAAGGGTTCTGAATTACGGGAAAAGCTCTTTCACAGAACAAAAGCTCACTCTGAAGTGAAGCTGTCAAAGTAGCTGCTAGGGACATGACTGACATCTTTAACTCTTGTGGATATGTGAGAAGAAACTTTTATTTTGTCATTTCATATTATTTATTTGAGTGGCTTTTTTATGTGTGTGGCTGCCACCTTCACATGTGGAGGACAGAGGACACCGTAACAGGGCTGGCTCTCTCCCCTTGGTGGCAAGCAAAACTTATTGCCTGGCTTTCATCTCTTAGTTCAGAGTTTGTTTCCTAACAATAAATTAATTACTTTGTATTTATAGTTTGACCTGTTCTACCTGTAAGAAAAAGTCTGCATGGTTTTGGCCTCATATAACAACTTACATCTATTAATGCTGAACTGTCATCTATTCCATTTTAAAACCTTTCCTTTCCTTTTTTTCAAAGGCAGAGCTTCTCTATGTGGTCTAGGCTGGTCTGGAACTCACTGCATATACACTCAATCTGAGCCATACTGGAACACACAGGAACACACAGAGACACACACTCAAACCCACACTGGAACTCACAGGGAAGGATATTTTTGTATCTGTTCTTCCTGCGGTTTTCCTTCATCTGTCCAATCAGACACTGATCCAAAGGTTTTAATTCTTGAAGGTTCTACAAGTAACAAAATGGACATGAGGTTAAATTTGTTGACTAAAGCAATAATTTTTTTTGGTCAGATGAAAATTTAATTTATAAAGTCAATACTCTCTTTTGAACAAAAATTATTCCAGTGCTATGAGCAGTAAGTTTGTCTTGCTCTGGACTGAAATATTATTTGGAACATAGGATTTCCTGCTTTGAACATAAATGAAACATTGGTTTTTCCCAGGTCTTAAGCCTGGTAGCCGTCACCGCATCAGCTCTTTTCATTTAGCACTCTAGACTGGGACCAGACACAATACCACTACCTCTCTATGGTCCTCAAATTGCTGACTACAGATCTCAGGACTGGATGCACTCCATAATCACATGAATCAAAGTAAAACAATAATTTAGTCAAGAGAAATGTTTCTACTGCACTGGGGCTGTGAGGGCTAATGAATACTGATTCGTAAGCTGTTGCTGAATGAGTTTACTATAAGAACCCTTGACTGGGGCTGGTGAGATGGCTCAGTGGGTAAGAGCACTGACTGCTCTTCCAAAGGTCCTGAGTTTGGATCCCAGCAACCACATGGTGGCTCACAACCATCCGTAATGAGATCGGACGCCCTCTTCTGGTGCGTGTTAAGACAGCTGCAGTAAATTACACAAGTGGGGCAACAGCAGCCACACACATGATAGCTCACGGCCATCTGTACAGCTAGTGTACTCATACACGTAAAATAAATAAAAATAAAAAAATAAAAAAAAAAAAAGAACCCTTGACTGGATATGTCAGATCAGCTAACTAGTAATACATAGCACTTCTTAACTATGTTCTAATTTCAGTTTAAAACTGTCTATAATCCTAAAAGACAAAAAAACCTTTACAAAGGCAAGTCTGGCTTAAGGCAATATCTGGAGTATTTTCTTGACAATATCATGTATAGGGTCAAAGACCATGGCGAGTGGCATTGCTGTTGTGGACAGTCCACTGTGCAGTCAATTCTTTCTCGTTTTCAATAGTGCTTCTACATACGTGCATGGCACTGCAGTAAGTGTTGGTGCAGTAAGTGCTGGGAACATGGTGTGAGCGAAGGCACAGTCTATCTCAGGGAACTTATAGCTCCCAAGAGGCAATATGGAAATAAACAAACATGCCTTTTAGGGATTTAGATGCTGGGGGAGGGAAACAGAGCTGTGCTTCAGTGCTGGGATAGAGCCTCTGTGATAGCGATGCTTAATCCCAAACCTTAAAGAAGATACGATCACTTCTACAAATCGGGACTTAAGGAAAGGAGGCATATACCTCCAGTACCGAGTGGTTCCACGGCACCTTCAGAGTGCAAGCACACAGCAGCAGCTCTCAGAGAAGCACCTCCTTTCAGTGGCAAGGAAGGAATGAGCTTTGAAGCTGGTGGTTTGAGGGAGAGGGACAAGGTGACCCCCAAGTCCAGAGGGGCTGCGTTTCTCCTGTAACACAGGAGTGAGGACTGCAACCTGGCAAGCAGAGGGGCTGTGCCTACTACAGCACCTGCTTGTACTAAAACACCCCACTGCAGAAGCCAGAAAGACTTGGAACTCCTGACCCTCCTGCCTTCACTCTCAAGGGCTGGGAATATAGAAATATGCCATTAGGACCAGATTTTTTAAATTAAATTTTTTTTTTATTTTTATATATGAGGAATACAGGATATCATTAGAAAAATCTGTCAAGTTCTGTGCCATGGACTGGGTTGCTTTGGGGATCCCTTGTTTCTCGGGGTGATAAAAGTTCTGGCCTGGTGGGCAAAGAATTTAGCGAGTAACAAACAGACACTACACAAGGGAGTGTGGTAACTGAATGCAATTTGTACAAAGTGAAAATCAGGCTTATATAATATACAGAGAACAGAGCAAATGACAGAAGTCATGTAGGCAGGAGATGGTCACATCAAGGTCAGTGAGAACAAGCAGCCAGGTAAAAAGCAGAGGAACAATGGTGTCCTTCTTCTTGGGCTATTTTGGTAGCCCCGAGATAAATTCTCTGGGTCTGTCTGAGGCAAGCAGCTGAAGGTCGTATTCTAGCAGTCCTTAGCTGTAACATAGTTCCCCCCCATTAGTGGGGGAAGCCCTACAACTTCTCTCTGGTAGTAAAACAATTTTTCTTTGTGTGGGACTACTCTGATAATAAGTGCCCAACTGCCAGCTCCAACTCTTGAGACACCCTGTCTGGCAAGACAGCCTCTTAGTAAAAATTCCAAGCTAATTTACAGCTAGGAAATCCATTAGGATTATTGAAACACTGTGGAGGCCAGGAAATAATGTTTAATCTCAGTTTTAGCTAATACAAAATATTTCTCAGGGCATCTTTATGTCTGAATAAAGAAAGCATGCAGATCTTTCCACAGATGTTAGCAGAGATCAATCTGGAACACATCTGAGCTAGATGTCAGTGATGTCAGTGACTGACTACCTCAGGAGACTGGCTCCTTTTGAAGCATATGCCTCAGGTCTATGATCAGGTTTTTAGGCCTGTGTAGTGGCTATTCCTGGTTGTCAATTTGACTATATCTGAAATGAACTATAATCCAGAATTAGAAGGCTCACCTGTGGCCCTAATCTGGAGGCTGAGAGATACAAGTTTCCAACCTGAATCTTGGCATGGAGATCTTGAGGCATAGTGGCTATGAATCCCAGAAGATTAAGATAGGAAGATCTACGAGTTCAAGGTCATCAGGGATTAAAAGTGTGGTGGCACACACCTTTAATCTGGGCCACACCTTTTGCTGGAGACCTATATAAGGACATTGGAAGAAGGAAGGCTATGCTCTGCTTCACCTGCTTGCCTTGTGGGACTGAGCAATTGCTGGATCCTTGGACTTCCATTCACAGCTGCTGCCGACCATTGTTGGGAGTTGATTGTTGGGAGTTGGACTACAGACTGTAAGTCATCAATAAATTCCTTTATTACATAGAGACTATCATAAGTTCTGTGACTCTAGAGAACCTTGACTAGTACAGCCTGTCATATAGACACAACTGAAGTAGACAAGTTCTGTGTGACAATTCTGAACAGTTAAAATAATCTTGTTAAACTAGAATCATTAAGATCTTCACTGGGAAAATTAATTTATCATTAGGTATGACAAAATGGTGCTTTTTAAGAGTTGGAAGTTAGCTCTACAGGGTAGTGTTGGAAAGTCTGGTAGTTTGAATGAAAATGGCCCCAACAGGCCCTTAGGGAGTGGCACTATCAGAAAATATGGCCCTGTTGGAGTAGGTGTGGCCTTACTGGAATAAGTGCATCACTGGGGGTGGGGGTGGGCTTTGAGGTCTCAGATTTTCAAACCACATCCAGTATTTCACTCTCTTCCTGTTGCCTGCCTATCCAGATGTAGAATTCCCTGCTACATCTCCAGCACCAAGTCTGTCTGCACACAGCCTTGCTTCCCTCCATGATGATAATGGACTGAACATCTGAACCATAAGCCAGTCCCAGTTAAATGTTGTCTTTTTTTAAGAGTTGCCACTGCCATGGTGTTTCTTCGCAGCAATAGAACACTAAGACAGAAAGCAATTGGTAGTTTCAAGGAGATGAAGTCTTTCTTAGCCTTGAACACATTTTCCATTCAGATAAACGCAGGCACCACTTACCTCCAGCTCCTTAGAAGGGATCCCTTGGTCAAGCAAGCCTTGAAGTGTGCGGATGGTGGCCTGCAACTGTGTGCCCGCGTACTTGCCAGAGGGAGGGACTCTGACTACCGGCAGGGCTGCCAGCTCCTCATTCGTCAAAAAGATGTGATCTATGAGAAAGTATCAGATGGCTCTTCAGTTCTCTCCAGAGCTGATTTAATGAATAAGTGAGCTCGCTTGAGCCTGTTCTCACTTCCCACTGTCTCACAAAAAGGGGCAACAGCCTGGCTGATGACTGCAGTCCACACTGCACAGTGACCTCACCTAGCCTTGCAGGGGCTACTTTACCACTGCTCACAGGTCTGGAAGGCTTCTGACTCTCGGTTGTTTAGCTTTTGAAAGGAGCATGTGTTCATTTTTGCTTGACTTTAACGGCAACATTTACATGAGGAAAACCTACCCAGCTCCTATATTTGCACTAGATTCTAAGTACTGGGGAAGATGGAGATAAGAAGTCAGAAATCCCACACATCAGGAGATTGTTACTAGACTAAGGGCTTCCCTTTCCCCTGCCTACTCTTGGCCCTCAGTGCTGGTGTCCTGGATTTGGCAATGTTCTCCCTGTAGAGAGTACTTTCCTTGTGCTATTCAGGAGTTGAATTAAACAGGTATCCAGAAAGAGCCTGGGTCTGAGTGAGTACCTGCTGTACGGATTATTTAGAACACAAGACAATTGCCATCCCTGACAACGTAGGAGACTCCTCAACTCATCTGGCAGTTAGGGCATGGTGGTACTGCAGCTAATGTGCAGGGGACAGTAATGCTGAGTGCCATGAGGAATACAGGACTGGACAAGATCCCTCAAGAAACTCAGCGTCTGGCTGGGGCATGGTCAGTGGGGAGCCACAGTTTGCTCATCTGAAATACGTTAACTCTTTTTGAAGTAGAACTTGACTTCAATTGGAGCAGGAAAACTAAGTGGATGAGTGTGCTGCAGATGCCCATAGGATCCCTGTGCACATCAGTCTACTGAGCAGAAAAAGGCTCCAAGTCATTAATTCCCTTTAAAATAGTAAGAAATCATTTAATCCCAGTACTCAGGAAGCAGAGATAGGCTGACCTCTGAGCTCAAGGTGAGCTTGGCCTACATAACACTATGTGAGCCAGGGGAACACAGTGAGACTGTCTCACAAACCAAAACAAAACAAAAATGTAGAGACTTTGTGCTTCATGGTTTTTTGTTTTGTTTTGCTTGTTACTGTTAACTTGACAAAAACCAGGGTTAACTGGGCAGAGAGAACTTTGATTGAGAAAATGCCTCTGCCAGATTGGCATGTAGCAAGTCTGTGTGGCATTTTCTAGATTAACAATTGATGTATCAATTGACTGATTGCTCAGCTGATGGTGGGCAGTGCCACTCCTGGCAGGTGGTTCTGGGTTCTGTGAGAAAGCAGGCTGAGCAATTCAGAAGTATGCCAATGAACAGCAGTCCTCCAGGGCCTACGGCTTGGGTCCTGCCTTGAGTTCCTGCCCTGAATTCCCTCAGTGACGGACTGGGATCAGAATGTGTAAGGAGAACGCACAGTGATGGACTGGGATCAGACTGCGTAAGGAGAGCGCACAGTGACGGACTGGGATCAGACTGCGTAAGGAGAACGCATAGTGACAGACTGGGATCAGAATGCGTAAGGAGAACGCACAGTGACAGACTGGGATCAGAATGTGTAAGGAGAACGCACAGTGACAGACTGGGATCAGAATGTGTAAGGAGAACGCACAGTGACAGACTGGCACAGTGACAGACTGGGATCAGAATGCGTAAGGAGAACGCACAGTGACGGACTGGGATCAGACTGTGTGAGGAGAACGCACAGTGACGGACTGGGATCAGACTTCGTAAGGAGAACGCACCCTTTCCTCCACAAGCTGCTTTTGGTCAAGGTGACTTATCACAGCAAGAGAGAAGCTGACTGGAACAGACTGCAGATAACAAAGCTTCACCCTTTATGACAAGAACATAACACTAAAAAATAGGAAATGAGAACACGAGTTGTGGTGGTTTGAATATGTTGGTCCATGGTAAGTGGCAGTATTGGATGTGGCCTTGTTGGAGGAGGTGTGTCACTGTGGGGGCTCTATGCTCAAGCTTTGCCCAGTGCTGAGGAGAGCTCCTTCCTGGCTGCCTGAGGAAAACAGACTTCTGGTTGCCTTCACATGAAGATGTAGAACTCTCCGGTCCTTTTCCAGCATCATGTCTGCCTGGACACTGCTCTGTTTCCTGCCATGATGATAATGGACTGAACCTCTGAAACTGTGAGCCAGCCCCAGTGAAATGTTGTCCTTTATAGGAGTTGCCATGGTCATAGTGTCTCTCCATAGCAATGAAACCCTAACTAAGATACTAGCGTTTCTCTGCTGGTCCAGTTGCAAACTAAATAGTAGAAGGACAGCAACCCAGAAAATGCCAGCAGTCAAGGCAACTTCGCTCTGGAATTTCAGATATCCCAGCAGTTTTACTCCAGGTAAGGAGCTCCTTATTTCTCATTATTCATGAGAGAGAATCATGACTTTCAGTTTCCATTTTTAGTCAGGATACTTTGTGCTTTCCCCTAAGCCACTGAGAGCTTTAAGCTCTTGCTATGCAAATAACTTAGTTATGGTAATCAAAGCCAATGTCTACGTGACTTAGCTTTATGCATAAAACCAAAGAGCATTTACACTCCGCAATAACACCCATGAATTGTGAAATCATCATTTAAAGCTTTCATTTCCCTCCTTGCTGTTTGAAATGAAAGAGCTGGTACTAAAATCCTTGCCTTTGCTGGAATCCTCATGGTCTCTTGTCTCCCTTGCAGATTCTCTGCTTTCCTGCACGGCTTCCTTTTTGACGGGCTTCTCTTCTTGTGATGCCTGAGTTAAGCTATGCCAACAAACATAATTGAAATGTTTTTGTCTCCAGCATAATTTTAAATAGCATGATTCAAGTCACTCATTTTCTCTCTAATAACTATTTTACAGTCACACGTCTGAGCTGAGCTGGTGAGATGGCTCAGTAGGCAAAGGTGCTGTCAAGTCTGATGTCTCAGCTTCATCCCTGAGACTCACAAGGAAGGGGAAGAACTGCCATAGTTGCTCTCTGACCAATATGCTTGAAATGCGGCGTGTGTGTCAACACACATCACTCACATGCACACACATACACACTCACACACACACATACAAAGTAGACAGATACATGAAAAAAAAATAAAATAAACTCCCTGATTGAAAAAATAATCAAGTTCAGACTGGGTATGATAGCACATGTCTTTGCTGTCAGCTCCTCTGGAGGCTGAGGCAGGAGGCTTAGTTGAGCCTTGGAGTTAGACACCAGCCTGGAAAAATAGCAAGACCTGGTCTAAAATACAAACAAAAATTAAAACAAACATAAAAACCTCTAAATCTAAATAAGGTCCTGGATCCAATCCCTAACTCTTAAAATCATGGTAGATGTTAAATAACATGAAGTGCACAGTAGCAGCTTTAGTTGGAGACAGACTCCAGGTCTTTGAATCTTAAACTGAAGGAGTCTCTCTGGGGATGGCTTTGTGTCAACGTAGATGTCATAGCCTTATCAGCACCTAACTCACTCTTTCACGTATGTGCTTACATGTGTGAGGGATGCATGCACTTGGGAATGGCTTTTCAGGTGTAATCTTTCTTTTTCTTCCTTTTTTTTTTTTTTTTTTCCTTTATCGAGACAGGATATCTCAAGTTCTTGGAACTTGCCAAGTATTTGAGGCTGGCCAGTCAGTAAGCCCTAGGGTTCTGCCTGTTTCTACTTCCTCAGTGCTTGGCTATAAGCACAGAGCACCTCTCTCAGCTTTAACATAGGTTTTAAGGCTCAAACTCAGGTTCTCATGCTTGGAAACAAAGTACCTTACTGACAGGGAATGACATCCTGAGAAAGAGAGAGAGTGTGTATTATATATAATCTGTAGCTACAACTGTGGGTGAGGCTTCACTCAATGAAATGAAACTCAGCTCAAGTTCTCATTGTTCTGGACTACACACGAGATGCCACCTGCTCCGATTTGAAGCTTAAGTCTATCCCCACGCTAAAGGCTTGGTCCATAGCTAATAGGGTATAGGGACCAGTGGGACCTTCGTAAGATGTGACCTCAGTGAGGTTGCTGGAAATGAGCTCCTAAAGGGGCTCTGGGGATCTCAGCCACCCCACCCCCAGGTCTCTTTACTTCCTGTCACCACCAGATTAGCTTTGCTCCATATACTGCGCATTGTGATAGTCCACCCTGTCACAGAGGAGCAATGGGGCCAAGCATGATCAACAGAAACCTATGACATCATGGCCCCCCGAACCTTTCCTCCTTGAGTGTAAGTTATTCCAGATATTTTGCTGTTGTATGGAAAGCTAATCCACAGGTCATCTGTGGTAAGTGGTTATAAAAAGAAACCTAGGCAGAACATTAGTGTTCAGGCATAGGTGAGGTAAACAGGATTAGGTAAATCTTGTTTCTCAATTTCTGATGGTCAGGGGAACAAGCAGAGTTGTCTGTCTAAGGTCATCATGGCACACTGTTAAAGCACACATTGATGCTCTCCAAATGTCAAAAACAGGGCAAAGGTCGTTTCCCTATTTGTATGTATGAGTGTAGTCTGTGTGTTTGTATGTACACCAGACACAAGCCTGCTGCTTGTGGAGGTCAGAAGATGGCAGCAGGTAATTCAAAGTGTAGTTATGTAAGGTTGTGAACTGCCTTGGGGATGCTAGGAACCAATGCTGGCCTTGGGCTGAGCCATCCAGACCCTGTGCTGGCTTTCCTGCTTCAAATCACTGTGGACTGTATTTCACACTTGCTGAGTTCTGCATCTGTAAGGTTGTGTGTGTGCATGCACCTGTGTGTATCCACCCTGGAGAGAGAATTATAGGCAGTTATAATCTACTCCACATTGGTACTAGGAACTGAACTTGAGTCCTCTGGAAGAACAGTATACAGTCCTAACTGCTCAGCCATCTTTTTACTGTCTATGAGAATTGATTTTGCCTTCCAGGACATACACTGTGTTTTCAGATACATGTTTTGGCAAACTCCCCATGAGACACTCCCTTTTCTTTTGAACTCACAGAGATCCATCTGTCTCTGAAGTGCAGGACATAAAGGTATGTGCCACCACTGTCTTGCCAGGAGCCAGAAACTATTTTCCCTTCTTTTTG
>JADRCC010570089.1:10349-22221 GCA_019843855.1 Hylomyscus alleni | reverse complement strand
AGATTGCTAAAGGCCAGCATAAGAATAAAATCAGCAAGAGCCAGGGTAATATGACACCACTAGAGCCCAGCTATCCTACCACAGCAAGCCCTGGATATCTTAACACAGCCCAAGTATAAGAAAATAACCTTAGATCTAATATGGTCGAGATGATAGAGGACTTTAAAGAGGAAATGAATAAATACCTTCAAGAAATACAGGAAATACAATCAAACAGGTAAAGGAAATAAGTAAAGCTATTCAAGGCCTAAAAATGGAAATAGAAATTTAACACACATGCACACACACAAACTGAGGTAAACCGGAGATAGAAAACCTAGGGAAGAGAACAAGACACAAGCATTTTATATATATATATATATATATATATATATATATATATATATATATATGATTGAAGATAGAATCTCAGACATTCAAGATATGATTGAAGAAAGTGATGATACACCAGTCAAAGATAATGTTAAATCTAAAAGGTTCATGACACAAAACATCCAAGAAATCTGGGACACTATCAAAAGGCCAAACCTAAGAATAGTAGGAATAGAAGGAGAGGATTCCCAGATACAAGGCCCATAAAATATTTTCAACAAAATCCAGATGAAAATTTCCCTAACCTTAATAAAAATGCCTATAAACATAAAGAAGCTTGCAAATCACAAAATAGATTAGACCAGAAAAGAAAATCCTCCTGCCACATAATAATCAAAACAATAAATGTATACAACAAAGAAATAATATTAACACCTGCAAGGAAAAAAGGCCAACTAACATACAAAAACAAACCTATTACACCAAACTTTTCAAGAGATGCTAAAAGCCAGAATGGCCAGGGCAGATGTCTTGCAGAGTCTAAGAGACCACAGATGCAAGCCCAGACTACTATACCCAGCAAAACATTCAGTCAAAATAGAAGGATAAAACAAGATAGTCCACTGCCTATCCATAATATTAAATTTAAACAGTATCTATCCATAAATCCAGCTCTACAGAAGATAATAAAAGGAAAACTCCAACCCAAAGAGGCTAACTATACTCAGGAAAACACAGGAAATAAATAATTCTACACCAGCAAAACCAAAAGAAGGGAAATATATGCACACTTCCAACACCAACATCAAAATACGAATTAACAATCTTTGGTCATTAATATCTCACAACATCAATTGACTGGATTCTCCAATAAAAAAAGACATAGACTAACAAAATGGATGAGAAAACAGTATCCATCATTCTGCTTCGTACAAGAAATATACCTCAGCAACAAAGAAAGATATTACCTTAGAATAAAGGATTAAAAAGGTTTTCCAAGCAAATGGACCAAAGAATCAAGCTAGAGGAGCCATTGTAATATCTAATAACCAAAAGTAATCAAAAACAATCAGAAAAGATGCTTCATATTCATCAAAGTAAAAGACCGCCAAATGATATCTCAATTCTGAACATCTATGCTTCAAATGCAAGGGCACCACATTTGTTAAAGAAATGCTATTAAGCTTAAATCACTCACTGAACTCCAAACATTGATAGAGAGACTTCAACATCCCACAAAATTAACTAAAAATCAGTAGCCTTCCTTTATACAAATAATAATGAAGCTGAGAATAATTATGGAAACAGTACCCTTCACAATTGCCACAAATAATATAAAATATCTTGTGTAACTCTAAGTGAAAGGTGAGTTTGACAAAGTCTCTGAAGAAAGAAATTGAAAAAGATATCAGAAGAGAGAAAGCTCTCCCATGCTCATGAATTAGTAGTAGCAACATAGTAAAAATGGCCAACTTACCAAAACCAATATACAAATTCAATGCAATTCCCATCACAACTCCAACAGAATTCTTTACAGATCTTGAAAGAACAATATACAACTCCATATTGGAAAAAAAGATGGCTAAAACAATTTTGTATTACAAACAAGAACTTCTTGATGTATCACCACTCCTGACTTCAAGCTGTACTACAGAACAATATTAATTAAAATCACATCTTATAGGTATAAAATAAATAGAATCAAATACCCATAAATAAACCCACATACCTACAGACACTGAAATTTTGACAAAGAAGCCAAAACCATACAATGAAAAACAAGTAAGCATCTTCAAGAAATGGTACTAGTTTAACTGGATATCTACATGTAAGATCAATACTAATAGCTCCATATCTATCACCGTGCACCAAACTCCAGACCAAGTGGATGAAAGACTTCGACATTAAACTAGATACACTAAACCTAATAGAAGAGAAAGCAGGAACTGCCTTGAACACATTGACATAAGAGACAACTTCCTGAACAGAAGACCAATAGCTCAGGCACCATGATCAAAATTAAGTAATGGAACCTCATGAGCCTAAAAAGCTTCTATAAGGCAAAGGTCTCCATCAATTTGACAAAACAGTAGCCTAAAGATTGGGAAAATATCTCCACCAACCCTACATCTGACAGAGGAATAATATCCAAAATATATAAAGAACTTAAGGTAATATACAACAACAAACCAAATAACCCAAATAAGAAATAAGGTATAGAGCTAAACAGAGGATTCTCAACAGAGAAATCTCTAATATCACATTAAAGAAATGTTCACTGTCAGTCATCAGAGAAATGCAAATCAAAACAACTCAGATTCCATCTTACACCTGCCAGAATGGCTAAGATCAAAAACTCAAGTGACAACATATCCTAGCAAGGTTGTGGAGCAAGGGAACCGAACTTGTACAACCACTTTGAAAATCAATTTGGCAGTTTCTCAGAAAACTCGGAAAAGTTCTATCTCAACACCCAGCTATACCATTTCTGGGCATATACCCCAAAGATGTTCCACAATACTGCAAGGACACTTGCTTAACTGTGTTCATAGTAGCCAGAAACTGGAAACAAACTAGATGTCTCTCAATTGGAGAATGGATAACAAAAATGTGGTACATTTACACAATGGAATACTATTCAGCTATTAAAAACAAAGATAACATGAAATTTGCAGGCAAATGGATGGAACTAGAAAATATCCTGAGTGAGATAACCCAGAGCCAGAAAGACATGCATGGTATGTACTCACTTCAAAGTGGATATTAGCCATAAAGCACAGGATAACCATGCTACAACCCACAGACCCAAAGAAACTAAGGAACAAGAAGGGTCCAAGGGAGGATCCTTGAATCTCACTCAGAAGGGAAGAAAATAAAATAGACATCAGAGACAGATGGATGAAGGACACTAGGTGGGAGAAGGGGTGGGGAACAGAACTAAGATAGGGAACAGACATGAGGAGAACAGAACAGAGGAGGACAGAGAGGGCTGGAGACAAAATGGAAATTGATTAGAGGGGCAGGCATCTGTGGGATGAGCCATAGATCTTGGGACATTGGAGGCTCCAGGGAGTCTATAGTGGTGACCCTAATTGAGACTCCTTGCAACTGAGGATATGGAGACTAAAGTGACCAGCTTCTGTAGCCCAGCCTTGTGGAACTTTCAGTGGAGGGAGGGGGACACCAACCCACCCACAAAACCTTTGACCCATGCCGCGAGCCGGCCAGTCTGGGCCTCCCTCAACCCATGGGAGAAATGGGACCCTAGTCAGGTTGACAAGGCGTAGGCAAAGAAATGATGGCAGAGACGACACATGGAAGTACAGGATCTGAATGTATTTCTTAAAAATGGGCCAGGCAGTGGTATTGCATGCCTTTAATCCCAGCACTTGGGAGGCAGAGGCAGGTGGATTTCTGAGTTTGAGGCCAGCCTGGTCTACACAGTGAGTTCCAGGACAGCCAGGGATATACAGAGAAACCCTGTCTGGAAAAACAAAACAAAACAAAACCAAAAAAATGGCATCAGACTTTTACAGTCATTGCAAATGAGAAATGAGAAATCTGGCAGTTCAGTAGTGAGGTACATCTGAGGCCATTTAAAACACACTGGGTCTAAAACAGGAGCCATCTGCTCTGGACTGGTGCAGCACCCCCGGGCTCCGAGCACACTCAGGCCCATGCAGCCCGGCCGGAGTCCCAGGAGGCTGCAGTGCGCCAGCCAGGAGAGTAGAGGCTCGAATCTCAAATCTCCAGTCTTCAATCTTGAATCTGACTGCCGCACACTGTCTCACACACACACTCAGCTCAAGGTCCCGCCCATCCTTAGTAAAACTCCCACTATGCTAATCTTCTGGGCTAGTAGTCTTGCTAATTCCTAGGAGTGGTTCAGCTGCAGTACCTGACTGAGAAAGAGGATTCTACTTGACCTTGCCCTGGGATAAGTCTCCCATTCTGTAAACTTCAATGCCCTACTCACAATGCTGAAAGCAATTAGTCTGGATGGGTAACATTCTTTACAAAATTCCAAGCCATGGTTTGGCTAAGATGTTGGAACATTGGTAAGGTCAGAGAGAAATGTCCAGTTTTGTCTAGCTATTAATAAATCATATCTTGGTGGGCACCTAGCACACAAGTTCGCAAGGACATATCTGGGCTACCTCTGAGTTAGGGGATGCCACAACTGACTGAATACCCAGGAGTTACAAACTCCCTTTGAAGTCATAATGTCTCTTGTTCTTAATCAGGCTTTTACCCCTAATACTGCAGATGTAACTGGAGTAGACTAGTAGGTGTGGCAGACCCAAAATTTGTCTTGCCTACAAGATGTACAAGTATAAAGATGGAACAGAGGTTTAGGAAATAGTCAACCAATAACTGGCTGAATTTGCAACCCATCTCATGGGAGACAACTAAGCCCTGACGCTATTAGTGCTGCTCTCCTATGTTTGCAGACAGGAGCCTAGAATAACTGTCTTTTGAGAGGCTTCATCCGGAAGCTGATGGAAACTGACTAGAGATCCACAGCCAAACATTAGGCAGAGGTTACTGAGTCTTGTAGAAAAGACTTGGGGGAAGGATTCCATTAGCCAGAGTGTTCTTGGGAGATCTTGTCTTTAATTTTAGAGAATTAAAGCAGCCAGAGAATCAAGTAGGTTCTGAAAAAATGTTAACCTAATCTGAAATTTCATGTTTTCTGGAAACTGGTGATACAGAGAGGTTAACTGATGCCAAATGCCTTCAGTCCAGCTGTTTTAGTTCAGAATCTTGGGGCCAGGGGATGCCTAGTGTCAAAAAGAGGGATGAGTTGGATGAGTTGGACCATTTCAAAGGTCACCCACACTATTTTTAGGGGGGTTGGTGTATATCTCTCTTAACTCTTCAGACGACCCCCACCATCAAAAGCAGAACATATTATGTTAACAAATTTCCTCATGTTGTTTAAGCTGTGATGTAGCGTTCAGATGGAAATTGGCCTTTCCATTACAGATTCACATGCTTGCCCTGGGTGAGTTAAGCTGTCCTCCTGTGTCTGTGACTGGGCAAAAGAGAGTAAAACACCTAGCCCTTACATAGCACTGAGCTGGTCATGTCCCTTATGAAGTCACTATGCTGCAACTCTCAAGGAAAGGTCCTGGCTACTCTCTTAGCTGTTTATAGACCCTACTTCCTTGAGATGAGACCATAAAACTTCTCTTTATTTTGATTTTTTGGGGCCAACTTGTCCTTTTTTAAAAAGGGATATAACAATCCATATTTTATCTTAAAAATCATGGATTCTGCATAGACTCATGACACAATGGGGCATGGGCTCATATTACCAGATGTTAAGATGGTTTGCCTACAATACACTTTGATGGTCTGTTCCTCAGAGAAGTGTCTCAGATAAGCTTTACAAAGGAACATGAAGTTTTGTTTCCAAGATTTTTTCAAGCTGAGCATTTTATCTAGAGACCCAAATTTCTTTTATATGGGGTAAATTAATCACCATTGTTTACTTCTGGCTTAATGAAGTGTAGTATGGCTAGAGAAATGGTCCTGGGAAGCCAGCAGTATTCTGCTTGGCTTGCACTCCTGTGCTTTGCATAAGCTGTGCTTTGTGCCTACCTGCTGTGGCTACAGTATCTGCCTCTCAAAGTGGGCATTGCTTTAGTATAGATGCAGATACCCACCAATTTCATGTAACAGGCTTAGATTCTAGGTCTTTGCTCTAACCAAATTTAAAGTTTGTAGGTTTGGTCAGCAAACACACTTCTTGTTTCATTTGATGCACACAACTAATGTGGGAATTAGGAAAATGACCAACTAATTCAGAGCTCTAAATTAAATGCAGAATTGCGGCCAATTATGATCCAATTTTTAAATTGTAATTTTAACATGTATTTAGCATAATTTTGGGGAGCATCAAACTAAACCTACAATTCCCAGAAGCCTTGTTACAGTTTAATGTACATCAACTAAATATTTTTAAAAGTTATCACTGTGTTTTTTACCTAACATGCATAAATTTTTGGTTTTCAGGTTGGACAAGCCCACTGAAAGTTACTCCTGTACCAGTTCATGAACACGAAGTAGGCATATTAAGTCGCATATATACCTTTGACGAGGAGCCAGCAAAAACAGTAAGATTGTCTTAATAGGTAGTATTACAGAATATGGTTTGTTTATATCATCATTTGTGTCTTTAGGACTTTCTTACCCAGAGGAAAAACTATTATTCACAAAGTGCATCCCTTTTTTAGCTTTTAAAACAAATAAAATACTTTTATTAGTTTAGATCATACCAACATGTATAAATAACGTATCAGCAACCTTAAAATGCCTCAGCTGGAGAGAGAACTGCTTTCCACAAAGGGGCAATTCTTACCATATCTTAGTACAGCATACAGTCACATGCCTTAGTTCCTATTCCATGACAAGTGGGGCCCTCTGATTGGTGGCTTTGAAAACCTCTCAACATCGTGTTAATATAAATATCTTAAAACAGAAAGAATTCTATTGAATGCATGAGTTATAATTTAATTGTTCTTTTTTAAAATGTAGGTCATTTTTACATTTGTGTAGCCCGTGTCATTGTGCTAAGTAAAATAAACCAGACTCAAAGACAAGAACTGCATGTCCTGTTCATACATAGCGTGTGTGTGTGTGTGTGTATATGTGTGTGTGTGTGTGTGTGTGTGTGTGTGAACTGAGAAATTATTGAACTCTTGATCGGGGCAAAGATCATACTTTTCATAGCTTCTAAATTAAAAAAAAAACTTAAAGACAGAGAAGGGGAATGGTGTTTCCAAACTGAGAAACACAATTCTCAGCTTTATTGGGGCAGCAGCAGATTAGACGTGGTTACAAAGATTTTATATAAACAGATAAATCAGGAGGTGTGTGTGTGTGTGTGTGTGTGTGTGTGTGTGTGTGTGTGTGTAATCACAAGCACAAATGTACAAGAAAGGTAGAAATAGAGAAGAGTCAGGAATCTAAAAGGAAAAGCATGTGCTTATTCAAGTCCCAGAAATAGAAGATAGAATAAGACAGAAAAATATGTAAGATACAACAATTGTATCAGTGTTTTTCTAGGGCTGTCTGAGGCATCCCTCCACATTTTCTACTGTTCATTATATATGAGGCATGAGCCAAGTAACAGTAAGAGCAACGATTCTGACAGTGTCAGCCCTAACAACAGTGATAATGTCAGAAGCTTCCATTACGATCATAAGAACAAAGTAGCATGTAGTTGTAGTTGATTAGTCTTCTCTAGTATTCCTGGCAGCAGCAGCAGTATGAGTTCCTCGTTACCCACCCCAATGCTCTGGATTCTTGAATGAAAGGCACACACATGCAGTCTTATACTTAATATACCCAATCAACTCAATGGTTAGGCCACTCCTAAACTTCTACATTGCTAATGCCTCCCCTCTGATATTCTGGAATTATTACATACTAAAATCTATATTTCATCTTTGCTACCCTAAACCCAGTGTGGGGAGAGGCCTGAGGTTGCTCTTCTCTGGCTTTTACATGATTGGTATGCCTCTCTTCTGCAGCTCTAAAGCCTGGATCTTTTTTATATTTTTTTAAATTTTTTTATATTTTTTATTAGATATTTTCCTTATTTACATGTCATATGATTTCTCCTTTCCCAGTTTCCTCTCAAGAAACAAAAACAACAAGAACAAACCCCTGTTGCCTCTCCCCTCCCCCTGCTTGCCACCCCACCCTCTCCCACTTATCGGCCCTGGCATTCCCCTACACTGGGACACAGAACCTTCACAGGGCCAAGGGCCTCTCCTCCCATTGATGCTTGACTTTGCAATCCTCTACTATACACATGCTGCCAGAACAATCAGTTCCAGCATGTATAGTCCTTGGTTAGTGGTTGAGTCCCTGGGAGCTCTGAGGGTACTAGTTAGTTAATATTGTTGTTCATCCTAAAGGGCTGCAAACCCTTCAGCTCCTTTGGTCCTTTCTCTAACTCCTTCATTGGGGACCCTGTACTCAGTTCAATGGATGGCTGTGAACCTCTACATCTGTATTAGTCAGGTACTGTCAGAGCCTCTCAGGAGATAGCTATATCAAGCTGGCTTGTCCTTCCTTCAGTCTCTGCTGCATAGTAAGTTTCTGAATCTCCTTCTGTGGGTATTTTGTTCCCCCTTTTAAGAAGGAATGAAATGTCCACCTTTTGGTCTTCCTTCTTCTTGAGTTTCTTGTGGTTTGTGGGTTGTTCTTCCTGTATTCTGAACTTCTGGGTTAATAACCACTTATCAGAGAGTGTATACCATGTGTGTTCTTTTGTGATTGGGTTACCTCACTCAGGGTGATATTCTCCAGATCCATCCATTTCCCTAAGAATTTCATAAATTCACTGCCGGAGGACCCAGCTATACCACTCCTGGGCATATAACCAGAAGATGCTCCAACATGTAATAAGGACACATGCTCCACCATGTTCATAGCAGCCTTATTTATAATAGCCAGAAACTGGAAACAACCCAGATGTCCCTCAACAGAAGAATGGATACAGAAATTGTAGTACATCTACACAATGGAGTACTATTGAAGCCTGGATCTTATTCCTTCCGTGGCATGGTCCCCTTCTTGGTCCTCTTGCCCATGAATCCTAGCTGCTGGCAACTTTATTTACCAATCAGAACCAGCTGGAGGCAGGGACCCTCAGCATCTTACATGTGGCATTCTCATGCAATTTTGGAAACCCAAATAACATAATGCAAGCATTAAACCAAATCCACATTTCTCCCTTTTCATCCATTAAAAAGCCTTTTCTCTCAGATATACAATAAACATAGTTATCACAGTTATGTAAGCTATGAGGTATGATATATTCTAATAATATCCATCAATTTTGTCAATTTAAGTACATTACTACAACATCTATCCTACCTTAAAGAGTTTACAATTCTATGCCAGAATTATATTTTGATTTTAACTTACATTACCATCTGAAAAACCGTCCTTTCATATCTATATCATCTTCTTCAATGCTAAACAACTTAAGTTTAATTATGAGACTATAAGTAGTCTTCAACCCCATGAGAGAGAATTAAATATAACCTGAACATATAGGAAGCACAAAAACATAGCTCCCAAAACTTAAACAAATTACAGAGACAACTGACTACCTGGACAGTCCTCCATTCCTCAAAATATCAGAGCATCTGTCTTCAGCCTTCTGGCCCAGAACCATCTGACAGATCTGAAGTGAAGCAGGAAATATGAAGGACTAGCTTACCGTCTTGGCAAAGCTTAGCTGTTGACTATCTCATATCGTGTGTCCTTTCCTGAACAGTATTTTTGTCTGTAGATGAATTTGGGCAATTCTTCCCCCATACTACCTTGTCACAACTGGAGCAACTCTATATGGAGGTTATGCTGCTCAATATCTTCTTTGAACCATGAAGAAGGTACTGTTGGGAACAGACATGTCTCCTAGTCAAATTTTCTATTAATAATGGCTAGACTTTAAAAGTCATATTCTGTGGATTTCTGATGCTTTTGAACACTATCTATATAAAGTATATCTAAACTGTTAAACCTTGACTACTCTTAGCTATTTCTATTTGAATAATATTAAAAGCACCTTATTCATAATTAAATCTGAATCTAATATAACCATGAATTTACTATCTGGCCCTTAACTTGCACTACTTTATCATCTTAAACAGTAATAATAGCTATTAGAAGGACTGGGTTTAAGGCTTGCATTTTTAAATGAGTTGTATAGGTACAATGTCTAATAATATTAATTTTAAATTTTGTCCCAATATAAAAAACTTATACCAATGGAAGCCTTAAATATGTAGTAATATATAAAATTTTGTACCAATGCAAGAAAGTATAACTTCAATTTTGCATCAATTATAAAGATTTTTACCAATGTAAGATTATGGCTATACAATGTTTTGTTTAAGAATGAATTTAGAGGCCAGGCGGTGATGGCACACACCTTTAATCCCAGCCCTTTGGGAGGCAGAGGCAGGTGGATTTCTGAGTTTGAGGCTAGCCTGGTCTACAGAGTGAGTTCCAGGACAGCCAGGGCTATACAGAGAAACCCTGTCTCGAAAAAACAAAAAAGAAAAAAGAAAAAAAAGAATGAATTTAGAAATCTATCTCATATATTTTCCCCTGTTCAAAATAATGACCATTTCCAAATTATCCCTTAAAATGACAGTCTATCTATAATGTATAAAATAACCATAACCAGAAACCCAAACACAAGGAATCAGGATGACATCTCTGCACAACCTCTCCTTGCTGAATTGGGATGGTGAAGTTTTTAAAGCGGTGGGGAGGAGTAGAAAAATTACAAAAATTGTTTAGAGTTAAGAAAGTTAGGTTTTTGCTCTCTCTCTCTCCCCCTCTTCTCTTTCCGCACCACTTCCCCCCCCCCCATTAAACCTCTTACACGTGTAAAAAAAATAAAGCTAGGTTTAGCATCTGTTATCTAGTCTCTGTATGCTTAGAAGTCTGGTGGTTTAACTGAAGTTCTAACTGGTTTCATAGGAAAGCCTGGATGATGAACTAAGCCCATCAAGAATGAGTAGCTATTCTTGAAGCTGTTTTGGAATCAAATCTCTGGCAGGGGACCAGAGCTGCAGCTCATTTCAGCATCCCAATGGATGAATTTTGTCAGAGCTGTACATTTTGTATGTATGAATCTTACAGTGAAATTTTTAATACTGTTAAGTATTTGTATGGATTGTGTAAGGTGTACAGATCAGTTAAGGATGATATTTTGTTCCTTGTTTGAGCAGGTGAAAGACAACGATCCTTGTATGAGTTAAGTTACTTAATAACCAATAGTAATAGATCCTCATTCATGTCATTTGACAGATGGCATGATAAATCTTAAGAATTCTATGACCAACAAGATTTATTTTGGCTGAAGTTTTGGCTAGAAACATTTTAAGGTCTAAGGCAGTTATAGGGCTGTTCCATGTGGAGGAATCAGCAAATCAAGTTACCTCTCCTGTTTGATTTTCTTGAAATTTTAGGGGTTTTGGGAGGTGGGGCATGGATGGTTGCCTTATTTGTTTGTTTGCTTGCTTTTTTATAGCCAAGATCTTTAGGGGGTCTTACCATGTCATATCTGATCCATATCACTCTGGAAGGGGTCCAAAGTCTTTTCTTCTTTTCTATTAAGACGATTATAAAGTCTCTCTCCCATAATAGTATGCCTTTGGTCTAGTAACCCAAAGTCATCAAAGGTATAGATTAATTCAATTTAGCAGCCTCCTTTTGGTTTAGGAATATTTTATTTTAACCTCTCTCCCAGAAGATTTTTAATATCATAACCACCAAACTTATAACCATGTGCATTTTGATAATTAAAACAATTTAAACCAATTAAAGAAATCTAAACAGTTATTAATATCTGTCAAGACAGTGGTCCTTTAACATCTCCTGCCTTGTTCTTACAAGAGATCAAGGCCTAAGTTTCTATTATCTGTCTGAGATGAGGTTACATTCTCAATCTCCTGCTCTTGAACTACACTTTAAGATCAAAAGTTTCAATTTATTTATTTATCCATGCATACTTAAATTCTCCCTT
>JADRCC010570089.1:0-10339 GCA_019843855.1 Hylomyscus alleni | reverse complement strand
AAAGTTTCAATTTATTTATTTATCCATGCATACTTAAATTCTCCCTTACATCTCCCTTATATCTTTTTCTACTTAACTTCCTTACATAGTATGTAGTGGTTACACTGTCTAAAATCTGGATAACAGTAACCATCTTTTGTTTTGCTATGTCAAATATGAATAAACTGTAAGAGAAGGAAACAATGTTTGCAGTGCAGATATTTGTGATGATAATAGAGTATTGTATTGTGGATGCTATTAGTATCCTGTTAGGATAAATATAAATATAGTTCTGCTTCAATAACAATAGAGTTGTCAAAAGTACCCAAAAGACATTGAGAGTTATAAGTCAAGATCTCTGCTGATGAATTCCAAGAACACCAAGAAGACACCAATAGAAGATGGCATGAGGAGAATAATTTCAGAAAACCTCTTAGGTAATAAATCTGTAGAAATAGACTCCAAAATATTTCATAAAGAAATTAAGACACATAGCATATAGACTTAATGACCTATAACACCATAGTCAAAATATAGAAGATTGTATGTCAGAAAAAAATTTCAAATTCCAAGGAAAGTTTATCAGAATACCAATGGCTTACCAAGATGGTGATCTATGAGAATATATGTCCCCCAGAGCATGATGAGATATGAACTTGGTGTACTCCTAGAGATAGTTTAAGCACACACTCAGAAGTCCAATTCCCTTATGAAGAACAAGAATGGAAGGATGTTGGTCTTTAAGTACTCTGATTGTTAAGAGGAAGAGTTCCCAGTCCACAAACTGAGAGCCATTTTCATATTTAAACTAAGGGTTTTCTCTGAGATTTATCAACTTATGGCTCAGAACCAGTGTTATATTGGAAATACTTATATTTTAGAAAATAAAATACATACAATTTAGTCATACAATAAACATTAACTTAAGATACAAATATTTCATTTGTGTCAGGAATAGCATCCAATCACATCAAATTGTCCTACATAAAGTGATTATTTTATATTATAAAAAATATTCTTTGTCCTATATACCTAAAATCATAATTTAATAATTTCTATAGTATAACAATTTGTGTTTTACTCCCTCCAAAAATGTATGGTAAGAAAAGCTGTGCTTTTTCTGAAGCAATGATCTTTCCATGCACCATTGGTATAGATGATATACTTGTGTTTATTTGAAGATTTTAACTCATAAATTGAGTTCTAGAACATTCGTTTTTAGTTTGATAAGACACTATTGTAAAAGGAAACTTCAAAATAATAAGACTTTATGAATGAAAATAAAATTTGCTAGAATCTTGGTAGTTGGTCATGTATAAAACTGATAGCGTTTGTATATAACAAAAATTTATGAACTAAATATTATTTAAATTTAAATTTTGATTTATTTGTGTATATGTGTGTGGTGGGGGTGTGCAAGTGCCTGTAGAAGCCATAATAGGGTATTGAATTCCCTAGGGTTGAAGTTACAGGCTATTGTGAGCCATCTGATATTGTTGATTTCAGTGTTGTAAACCCAACTCCAGTATTCTGCAACATGTGTTCTTAACCACCTCACCCAATATTCATGCTTTAAATGTTGAAACTATCAATCCAGTGATTCAAAGAATAAAAATAAATAAAGTCAGAGCATATAAAAAGAAATCTAATCCATAACCTCCAGGGAAAAAGAAAAAAAACAAAATACAGTGATAGTCTTGAAAAAACCGAAATAAGAGAGTTCTCCAAAGCCATAGTAGATCTAAATGTGACCGAAAGTAGGCAAAGCTAGAATCCCATCATTGCTTCAATCCAAGTCAGGCTGCAACCACTACTTGACCACTCTGCCACTTAACATTAATAATTCACGAGATTTTTGTCAATACCATACAGTTTATCCTAAAGCAGACAAACACTAAAGAAAATATTAAAGTATTCATTAGTCAATAGGGAAGGAGACACTGTGATCAGAGATTACAGGCAAGAGTCAAGAGCAGAAATATAAGTTCATGGTTAATATAAATGGCTCTATAAAATAATAGCATTGACCTTGTGGGGTTTTAAACATTTATACATTGAATGAAGATATAATTGAATAATTAATCTGAAGGAGGGTCAGCAGTTAAACATGACTCTTTTCTAGGAAAGAGTCAAAGTACTAGTTATTTTTAATCCTTGAAAAATGTGTTCACATTGCAATTTGTAGATTAAATACTAAAGAGATAGACAAACAGAACTCATTGAATAACAAGAAGCCAATGCAAACAAAGTTAAAATAAGACTTTTAAAAGGCATGTAGGTCATAGAGAACATATAAGGTAGTAGTTTCAAACTCAGAGTCAGCAATTATGTATTTTCTATGCTTAGGTTAAGAGACAGGTTGCCTGAATGCACAGATATAAAACACCTGCTTAGCTTACTAAAAACAAAAGCGTATACACGATATTAAAGCACTATGGAAAATGATATATAAAATCATGAAAAATAATGCATGCATATACTTTTTTCCAAGAGTGTTTATACAAATTACCATAGACAATGTCATAAAACAAGTCTCTACAAGTTACACCTGTAATTCATAAACTACATGGTCTTTGAGCATAAGACAATTACAACAGAACAAAACACCCTTCCAGATTACTTATTTGGAAACAGAAAGGTGTGTTTATGGATGATCATCTTCCAGAGAATAATTCACAACCGTAAGAGAAGCTAGAAGGTTTTCATAAGGGAAATTGTTCTAGCGAAATGTGTGGGTGGGAACTATAATCAGCCCTGGAAATCAGACAAGGTCCATCTCGTGAAATTAGAATCGAGGAAAAAAATCAATTTATGAACAAAGTACAGGAAAGGAAAAATAAATTAAGGATACAGAAAACAAACATATGATTGTCAATGCTACAAACTGGTTCTTTGCAGAACTACTTTGAGACCTTGCTCCTCTGGGATCGCGTTCCCCTGTGCTTGTTGGATTTGTCAGCCTTTGTCAGATCAGCTTCTTACTGCAAAGAGTAGGGGTTAATAGTCTTTACTGTTCAAAGTACCGAGAATTCATGACGGTGAAGGCTTAGCCTTAGATGGATATCTACCACAACCCACCCCCACCAAGGCTCAGGAACGTCACAGAAGCAGTGGATGAGGGAGGGTGTAATAGCCAGGTGGGGAGAAACGCTATAAGGTACGGTCCTCTGGGCATACTCGCAGCAGTTGTGGCTACTGACACAAGACCACACAAGATCAAGCAAGGAAATAATTTCAGCGTGAAAGGGGAGGAGTTATCAGTGTCCCACCCCTTTGTGAGGAGCTTTTGACAGTTGATGGCTGACGACAGAGAAATTCACCTTTCTTTGGGAGCGTGGTCTCTGGTAGGTTTCCCATGCCCCAGTGGATGACTGCAGGGTGTTATAAAAGTATAAGAGGACGTGAGATTGGAAGGGATAATGTATTTATCAGGGCCAGGGGAGACGGAGGGGAGAATGAAAGTCAATATGATCAAATATTTCCGTGGCGGCTCTACAAATTTGCACTCTCACTGACAATGGAGGAGTGTTCCCCTTGCTCCACATCCTCCTCAGCATGAGCTGTCACTTGTGTTATTGATCTTACCCATTTTGACAGGTGTAAGATAAAATATCAAAAGTAGTTTTGACATTAGGCTATATGTCGTACTCTGCACATAACATACAAAAATGGAGATGCATAAATTCAGAAACCTCAATCCGATGAAGGCAGTTCCTCAATTGGAGTCCTCTCTTCTCAGGTGTGTCAAAATTAGCCATGCCAATGGCGTAATGGAAGATATTTTCATAAACATGTAAAGGCTTTCCAGTTAGCACAGAAAAAGAATTCATTTAAAAAGAACAAATGTAAATTACATAACTAAAATCTTCAAAACCTTAAAAGACTCGTGGACTTAATAACAAGAAGAATGTGACCAGGAGAAATATTTTAACATTATGAAAATAAATGTTAAAGTTTATTTAAAATTTATGTAAGTTATTTATTTTTAAAAACTACTTTAAACATCAAGTTTAAGGGAACATATTAAAAGAAGTAGAAAAATTAAAAATTAACAGAAAATATCATATACTGTGAGGACAGTTTGAAAAAGCCCTGAATACACTAAAAGGACTTGGGAATTTGTAAGAAAGGAGAGAAAAAGTAGAAAAAAAATCTGAAGAATAATTTCTGAAATTTTTATTAACTCTACCAAGAGATACACATTTATAGTTCATAAGAGCCACTGCATTCTAATCAGCTGGCATGACCTGCCTACATTCTTTAGCTTATGGCATTTGTCTTCGCTGGCATGACCTGACTACATTCTTTAGCTTATGACATTTGTCTTCGCTGGCATGACCTGCCTACATTCTTTAGCTGATGGCATTTGTCTTCACCGTCAAAGCTGGCATGATGGGCTGAATCTTCCTATCACGAAAAATGACTGTGATATAGTCTTCTGACTCAGTCACTCAATTTCATGACAATTGTGACTAAATTGGGCTATAAGGATGTCCAAGATAATTTATCTCATTCTATGGTCACTTGGCGAACGATTTAATTCTATCTACAAAGTAAATTACCCTTTCCCAAGTTTAGAATATGGATATATTTGGGCACTCAAATATATTGAATATATTGAATATATTGAAATGCTAAATAAAGAAACTTTTGAGTAAAGAAAAAAGAAGGGTCCAGGCAGTGATGGCACACACCTTTAATCCCAGCACTTGGGAGGCAGAGACAGGCAGATTTCTGTGTTTGAGGCCAGCCTGGTCTACAGAGTGAGTTCCAGGACAGCCAGGGCTACATAGAGAAACCCTGTTTCGAAAAACCAAAAAGAAAAAAGAAAAAGAAAAAGAAAAAAAGAAAAAAGAAGAAAATAAATTCCCAATAGGTGTACCTTATAAGAAATTAACACTGTTAAATTGATTGTTGTTTTATATCAAACAACTTTTATAATACTCATTTTTATTGTTATAATATTTTATAAATTTTAAGGAATATGACAAAAAAAGATATTGTAGGTATTGAAGAGGGGGGTCTCTGGGAACAAAAGGGAAACAAGAATGTGATTTAATTCTATTTACTTAAAATATGATTAAAAATTCAGATAAATTGAAATTATGTAACTTTTCTCATCATAATGCAATAAAAGTTAAAAAAAGAAAAAGAAAAAACATTTCTATGATGCCAGACAATAAAAAAAAGAAAAAGAAATTGAATAATGAAAGTTTTTTCCTTTTAGTGTATATAAAAATCCAAACATTATTAAAAAATATATGTAACATTGATCCTAAAGTTCACTAGATAGCATACTCTCCAGAATATTACAGTGTGTAGTAAGGGTGTAAAATAAAAGTAAGTGGATTACCAGCTGGGTTTTGTTTTAAAGCAGCAATAGGGAACAGAGAAAGAAACATAGAGAGAAGTCTGAGAACTTACATAAAATCCCACAACTGACTTCCATATGTTAATAGATACAATAGAATACAGAAATTGTCAGAAGATAACTAAGAAAGACACACTACACTATCTACAAGAGGCTAACTATAAATACAAGATGCAAACACCTTAAAAGTTAATCAGTTAAGTGTTGACAGCTTACACAAAGCATAGACAATCTGTAGGAGATATTTTGGGAACAAACTAAGTGAGTTTCAAGTCAAAAATTGTTATAACATATAAAGGCCCTGTTTGTGGTATATTTGTCAAGAAAACATGAAGTTCAAAAGTGAAATGTCCAAGACACATGTAGCAAGAATTAACAGCATGGATAACTTCTGCGTCATTTAGACAGTGACACCCCTGTAATAGGTTGTCCACTTCACAAAGGAGTCCACACTTAGATATAAACAGCAGTTATGATTCTTTCAAGTCCTTAACATTTCTGGAGCATTGAACCCAACCAAAGATGAAGACATATTTCCAAAAACATAGGGTATGCCCACTGCTGCAGTAATAACTATGTGTGACCTTAACTAAGTTTTAGTATGCTTATGATCACAATAAGGAAGGAGATGTGGTTTCAATGCTGATCACTTGCCTAGCATTTGCAAGGCCAGGAATTCCATCACCACATTATGAAACATTATTAGAGAAGTAATTCTACACAATGTACTCAATACACTACAGAATTTACTTCTAATCAACAACCAGATTATATTTAGGGCTACAAAATATTTCAAAATTGAACATACTTTTAATTATTATTTGTGGGCCAAAGAAGAATTTTAAGAGAAATTATAAAGTATTTGAAACATGATAAGATGCAATATTATCTACTTGAGTATCATGCAATTAAGATCTTGCTAGGAAGAAAATTTAGCTTTACATGATTAGATTACAAAAGAAGGAATTGATATGTTTCAATCTAATGATGTGAGAAAATGACTAAATCAAGCTGAATATATGAAAGATTAAAGCATATGAAGTTAAAAAATCAATGAAGAATTTATACACAGGATAATTATTTTAATTTTTAATTAAGTTTATTGGGAGTTGATACAGATATCATGTAGTCCTGGATGGCCTCAAACTTGCTGTATGGCTGAGACAGGCCTTTTATTCCAGATTCTCCTACCTCCATGACCCGAATGCTGGAATTATAAGCATGTAGCCCCTGCCTAGGTGAGGAAAAATTTATAAAATAAAGCATGATTGACCACCTAGATGTCCATTTACAAATATATATATATATTTCTATATTCTAGTGTGTGCATATATATAATATATATGTATGCACACACTAGAATATTATTCAGCAGTAAAATGTAGGTCTGCTATTTGCAACAGGATGAATAAATCCATAGAACCATACACTAAGACAAACAAACTAGGCACAAAACCAGAAATATTTATATTCTTATATATGTGAAGAATAAGAAAGCTGTAAAAACTGTATAGAGTAGAATAGGCATGAGGTAAGTATAGAAAAATCTGAGATATTGATCAGAGTATACAATATGAAAATATAAGCAAAAACTGGGTATGGTCTAGAGACAGGATATATATGGTGATCATAGCTATCAGTCCTGTGTTGTTCACTGGGATTTTAGGAAGAAACCAGATTTTAATGCCTTTAACATACATAAAGGGAAACTATGGGTGGAGATGAACATGTTAAAGAATCTGAGTTAATTGTTGAACCACATATACATACACATAGTTCAAGTCATCATGAAAATCTTGAAGAATAGGGAAATTCAGAAACATAGTAATTCTATTTATGCTTGGTCTATTTTAACTTATTGTTCCTATCTTATAGGATGATAGTGAACCACTTGTCCAGCTAGACAAGAAATATAACATAAAGGATTCATTTTACAAATCCTCAACACAGAAGTAAGTTTTTTTTTTTCAATGAAAAAGTTACAGTATGTTTCTTAATTTTTAATGGTGCATGTGTCAATAATGGTCTGGATCATATGAATAATTCAAAGAATATCAAACAAAGGCATTAAGTCATCCATATTGACTAAATGGTAAAACAGCACTTGAAGAAGACATATGTTCACACCTATAGTCTATGAACTCAGAGGGCTGGATTAGGGGATTCTCGTGAGTTCTGGATAAACCTGGACTAACTACAGAAAAAAAATAAAACCCTATCTCAGAAAGACAGGGGGAGAAGAGAAGAAAGCAGAGCAGAACGAAGAGGAGAGGAGGAGGGGGGAGAGGAGGGAAGATGAGAAAATATGTTAATAAAACCAAAATTCAGAGAATGGGGAATGAAGGGAGAAAAGGAGAGAGAGGAGGCAGAACAACCACAATGTCCCAAAGAACAATGCTGAAGAAAGCTTAAAGGAAGATAATTCACTCTGTTAGCACAGAGGATGTGAGGATGAGGCAGGAGGCAAAGCTTTCACTGTCGTGCCCAGCAGCCTGAGTTCTCCTAGACTTAGTGAACAGGACTTAAGGAAAACTTGGATTATTGACGCACATAGAGGAAAGAATTTATGAAGCAGAGTTGGCGCTTAATAAAAATGTCATTTATCTAGGCTTTAAGTACAAAGCCTAAGAGAAAGATGCTTTTTGAAGAACCACCTGGCAGACTGCGTGGGTGTGGTCTTCTCGAAGAGAGTAACTGAAAGGAAGACATAGCCCTTCTCAAAGGAGACTGGAAGCTCATTATTCTACATCAGTCAAATACTTTGGTGGGGTCTGGTGTCATTATCTTTAAAGGGTTCCTAAGGAATGTAATGGGATTACAGGGTTGTTTCTCAGGAGCACCTGGCAGAATTACAATTGATAAGACCCACAAGTTTCAGGACCATAGGATAGCTTTTACTACAAAGAGTCTTGTTTGAGATTATCAGATAATATATGGGAGAGGAATGAAGTACTACAAGATCATATGCACTTAAGTCTTAGCCTGGTTCATTGATATTTGAATAGGAAATATCTATATTTAAAAAAAAGGGAAGAACGATTTTATGTAAGTAGCCTTTGCATCAAATGTTAATTGTGCTGAATTCTTGCATGCCCATTGATAAGGGGCTTCAATCAGACTCTGTAATGAAGGGATCTTATATCCTGCCTCGTATCAAATGTCCATGTCCTAAGCTGGGAGATGCATCTTTGAATAAACAGACCTGGTTCCCTGCTCTTTGGGGGCTCTCACTTCAAAGAGAAACAGACAGTAAGTAAAAAACATAATGAGAAACCCAACAAAACCTGTTCTTAAAGATGACTAGCCCATGAATAAAAGGAAGAGGCAGCTAAGAGCTATGGAGAGCAAGCTCAGTCATCAACAGGGGTGGTGAGGTGTGAGCAGAAACCTCCAGGGCAAGAGGAAGCAAGTGTGACAGGGCACTTTAATGATTGGCACTCTAGTTAGAAAAAAAATGCTAAAATCAGATTTGTTTATGAAGAAGTCATGCTGGTTGCTGCATTCAGAGTGCATTACATGTGTCCTGGGCTATGAATGTCTTCTGAGGAAAAGATACTATCTTAGAGAAGCCAGCATGAAGCTGCATTTTGGATAAATGTTGAATGCAGAGCCATCATGCCTCCCTAAGCAGAGGAAATGCACTTACAAGGAGGGGACAAGAGTAGTCTAACTAAGGCTTTGGATTACAAAGCTAGATGGAATGAAGATAAAATCATCGCCTAACAATATGAAGGCATGTGGATCAAGTCTTGGGGGAAGTATCAAAGACAGACTTTGATACAAAAGTGGTTTTTAGACACCCAAGAGGTTCCTTTAGATAGGCAACAGGATATGCAGATCTGGAGTTTTGTAAAGGCTAGCTACAGGGAAATATTCAGCTTCAAGAAAGGTCTATAAAATGATGACACTGAATGGGGGAACTAAAGGACCTACCATGTAGTCAGAGGGCTATTTTTACATTTTATATTCTGGGGGAAAGAGAAAGATGTAACGAAAGAACTAAGACGACACACCCAGCAAGCCAGGTGGTGTGAGAGGAGATTGTAGTGCCTGGAAGGCATGTGAAAAGTGTGATCAAGAAGAAAGAAGTAATATTGTGTAACATGCACCTAGGACAAGTCAAATAAGGTCCCAGGATGATTGGCTAGGTTCATCGGTAGAATTCAGACAGCAGAGAGATATAGTAAGCGATAAAACCATGGTGTTGAGAGGCATAGTATGGCACAGAGAAATAAATGGAGGAAGACAGGCAATAGACAAGAAAAGGGAACAGAGGAGCTTCCATGCTGGCCACAGCCTGCCTCCCCTCATGCATTGAATGACGGATACATGTTCCATACTTCAATTTCATTTCTTCATTAAAATTAAAGGACTCATGTAGTGTGAGCATCAGTAGACCAGAGTCTTAGAAATATGTTTATTAGCTGTATATAATGTTGTTATGAATTATACCAAAAAAGATGTCCTGACATTGTCAAAGAACCTTCAAAAATGCTATTGGGTTCATTTTGTTTTGACCATCTACAGCTAAGCATAGAGAGTAATTTGTACACCCAGTAGACTCTGTTGGAGAAAACTCATTTTTCATTTGCAAGCAGTTATCAACTGGAGATAGCTTCCGGGTTAAGGATGGGTACTTCCCCTCCCAACCCAGCCCAGGCCCATGCAAGTCTCTGTGAGTTCATGTGTGTCAGTCTGTCTATGTTTAGATAGCTTCGTTTCCTTGATGTCCTCAACCCCCTCTGGCCTTTATAACCTTTCTCCTTCCTCTCCCCAAGGGTTTCATAAGCCCTAATAAGAAGAATTTGATGGGGACATCCCATTTAGGACTGATTGTTCAAAAGCTGGAGATAACCTGGGGGACTGGAATTGGAGGATAGGAGGGAGAATGAAGGTTGCCTACCTGATCCCCTGTTCCAAAATCAATTTTCAAAGACATAACATTTATAAATTGGATAGTCTTCCTACCCTTCTGTGAATGTGTACTTT